>PVKP010006563.1:0-82291 GCA_004027715.1 Plecturocebus donacophilus
GTTGAATGTTGGCCCCCACTCTCTTCTGGCTTGTAGGGTTTCTGCTGAGAGATCTGCTGTGAGTCTGATGGGCTTCCCTTTGTGGGTAACCCAACCCTTCTCTCTGGCTGCCCTTAGCATTTTCTCCTTCATTTCAACCCTGGTGAATCTGACGATTATGTGTCTTGGGGTTGCTCTTCTTGAGGAATATCTTTGTGGTATTCTCTGTATTTCCTGGACTTGAATATTGGCCTGCCTTGCTAGGTTGGGGAAATTTTCCTGGATAATATCCTGAAGAGTATTTTCCAGCTTGGATTCATTCTCTTCGTCACATTCAGGTACACCAATCAAACGTAGATTAGGTCTTTTCACGTAGTCCCATATTTCTTGGAGACTTTGTTCATTCCTTTTTACCCTTTTTTCTGTCATCTTGCCTTCTTGTTTTATTTCATTGAGTTGATCTTCGACCTCTGATATCGTTTCTTCTGCTTGGTCAATTCGGCTGTTGAAACTTGTGCATGCTTCATGAAGTTCTCGTGTTGTGTCTTTCAGCTCCATCAATTCACTTATATTCTTCTCTAAGTTGTTTGTCCATTCTCATTAGCATTTCGTTAAATCTTCTTTCAAGGTTCTTAGTTTCTTTACATTGGGTTAGAACATGTTCTTTTAGCTCACAGAAGTTTCTTATTATCCACCTTCTGAAGCCTGATTCTGTGAGTTCATCACTCTCATCCTCCATCAGGCCTTGTTCTCTTGCTGATGAGGAGCTGCCATCCCCTGTAGGAGGAGAGGCATTCTGATTTCTGGTGTTCTCAGCCTTTTTGCACTGGTTTCTTCCCATTTTTGTGGATTTATCCACCTGTCGTCTTTGTAATTGCTGACTTTCAGATTGGGTGTCTGAGTGGACGTCTGGCTTGTTGGTTATGAAGTTTTTTCTGTTTCTTAGTTTTCCTTTGGCGGATGCCCGTTCCCCACAGAGCTGGGCCTTCCCAGGTTCAGCTATGCTTGCTCTCAGTCCTCAGCGCTTCCAATTGCTCTTCTCCTTGTGGGGATGGGACCAGCAGAGCCCGACTAAAAGGGCACCCAGTCCCGTATACTCTGCATTGAGAAGTGCCGCACCGGAGCGCCGGCCAAAAGAGTTGTGCTGGCGACCCATGTGGCTCCTTCACCAGGAATCTCCCAGTTTGTGGGCATCAAAAATTCGTCTGCAATTGCAGCATCCACTCACTCTCTGCGCTTTCACTGGGAGTTACAATCCTGAGCTGCTGCTACGTGGCCATCTTGGATCTCTCTCCGCCTGGTGATGAAGTTTTTTCTGTTTCTTAGTTTTCCTTTGGCAGACGCTCATTCCCCACAGAGCCAGACCTTCCCAGGTTCGCTGTGCTTGCTGTGAAATTCTCAGTCCTCAGTGCTTCCAATTGCTGTTTTCCTTGTGGGGATGGGATCAGCCGAGCCCGTCCATCCTGTATACTCCACACCGAGAAGCGCCGCGCTGGGGCACCGGCAAAACTGCTGTGCCGGTCAAAAGAATTGCGCTGGCGACCCGTGTGGCTCCTCTGCCGGGAATCTCCCCATCTGTGGGCAATAAAAATTCGTCGGAAAGTACGGCATCCACTCGCTCTCTGCGCTTTCACTGGGAGCTACCTTCCTGAGCTGTTGCTAATCGGCCATCTTGGATCTTTCTCCCATTTTACCATTTTTATGTGTACAGTTCAGTTGTGTTAAATATATTCACATTGTTGTGAAGCGTCGCTCCAGAAGACTTTCATCTGTGATACAGAAATCTATACCCATTAAACAATAACTACTCTCACCTCCCTCCAGCCCCTGCTAACTACCACTGTACTTTCTGCTTCTATGAATTTGATGACTTTAGATACTTGATATAAGTGGAATCATGCAGCATATATATTTTTGTGACTGGTTTATTTCCTAGTGTCATGTACTCAAAGTTCATCTATGTGTCGCATGTATCAGAATTCCATTCCTCTTTAAGGGTGAATGATGTTCCACAGTATGGATAGACCGCATTGTCTTTATCATTGCTCTGTCAGTGGATGGAGTTGTCAGTGTCAAGCCATTCCCGTCTCTTGACTATCATGAATAATGCTATAATAAACATGGACCCTTACTTTCCATTCTTTTGGAAATATTCCCTGAAGAGAAATTGCTGGAGCATATGTTAGTTTTATTTTTAATTTTCTGAGGAGCTACCGTACCATTTTCCATAGCAGTTGAATACAATCATATGTTCCCTCCAACAGAACACAAGGCTTCCAATTTCTTCACATCCTCACCAACACTTGTTATTTTCTGTTTTCTTGGGAGTATCTATTCTAATGGGCGTGCCTGTGTTTCTGGACTGGCTTAGAGCAATTTTTTTTTTTTGAGATGGAGTCTTGCTCTGTCGTCCAAACTGGAGTGCAGTGGTGCAATCTTGGCTCACTGCATACTCTGCCTCCCAGGTTCAAGCGATTCTCCTGCCTCAGCCTCCTGAGTAGCTGGGACTACAGGCACGTGCCACCATGCCTGGATGATTTTTGTACTTTTAGGAGAGATAGGGTTTCACCATATTGGCCAGGCTGGTCTCGAACTCCTGACCTTGTGATCCACCCACCTTGGCCTCCCAAAGTGCTGGGATTACAGGCATGAGCCACTGTGCTAGACCTTAGAGCAATTATTAATTATTTATTAGAACTGAGCAGTGGGGAAAGTATCATACCATTCTATGGGCAGATAACCTAATAACCTAGAGCCACAGAGAGCAATCATAACTTTGCCAACGACCTCATGACTGTGGGCAAATTGTGCAGTCTCTTGAGTTCTCATCTGCTCACTCAAGGACAAAGCCTTCTCAATGATACAATCTTCCCCCTCCTTTGCCTTGATGTTTCCACCAGGAAAAGGTGGAAAGTGAGAGATGGAAAATGACTTGTGAGATTTGGGTCTTAATTTTAGCAGCTATCACCCTAAGTATATATTTTTCTTTATAAGAATAACTCGTTCTTATTTTTGAACATTTAGAAAGCTCATAAAAGCATTAGAAGCAAAGAAATATGTATCTACCATTCCATCACCCAGAGGCAAGCATTGATAACATTTTGCCCTGTTTCTTGTAGTATTTTTCTAAGTGAGGCAAACTTCTTTAATCTTCAAGTCCCTCTTTTTCTAAAGAAGAGCTACTTCTTTTCACAGCAATCTGTAGCAAACTTAACTGAGCTCTCAATTTCTTAAATATATCTTTCTTTGTGCTAGTTCATTTCTTAGATGTGTCACTTTGAGTGAAAAGCAATTAATTACAGTGGAAACGCTGCTAGGAGACGTCTTAAGAAATTCTGTTAATATGTACAGGGAGAGAAAGGAAGGGGAAAGGGAGCTGCTGGGCAGACCCAGTCTATTTAAATGGATAATTTCCTTTCCTTTCAACCTTCAGGGTTGCCGATCTATATATTTATGAAAGGACTAGAAAGCTGTTAGTGTAACTCCAATTTGTCAAACTCGGTAAAACCCAACTGAAAGGCAAAATTGATAGAATGACTTGGGTAAATTTCATTTTCAATGTTTTTTTCTTTTCCAAGGAACATTGCTATATCAGTTCAGAGAAAAAATTGAAATGATAATCCTAAGACTAAGAAAGGTGGCATATGGGAGAGCACTAGGTTTCGAAGACTTGCTCTCGGTAATGTCTAGCCTCAGGAAGTCATGCTTGGGGATCTTTGTTTGTTTGTTTGTTTTTTGAGACAGAGTCTCACCCTATCGCCCAGGCTGGAGTGCAGTGGTGCAATCTAGGCTCACTGCAACCTCCACCTGCTGAGTTCAAGTGATCCTCCTGCCTCAGCCTCCCAAGGGGCTGGGGATAAAGGCGCATACTATCCCACCCACCCAGCTAATTTTTGTATTTTTAGTAAAGATAGGGTTTTAGCACATTGTCCAGGCTGGTCTTGAACTCCTGACCTCAGGTGATCTGCCTGCCTTGGCCTCCCAAAGTGCTGAGATTACAGGTAATGAGCCACTGTGCCCAGCTGCTTGGAGATTTTTGGGGCTGCAGGAGTCCCAGGTTTTGTCTTGAAAAGTCGGGCCTGGCTGGGACACCTGAGGGTGGCCTGGCCTGGCTCCTGGACTGGGGAATCCTGTGCAAAAGGCATTCGGCACAGCTCCTAGCAAAGGAGAACTGCTCGGTAACTGTTGGATATAATTATGTTGTTCTGGGGGGGTGGAAGGAGAGGGATTCTGGGCCTTCTCTTGGCAGTGTGGTGGGGAGTAGGAGGAGGAGTCACATTTGGAAAGTGGGGAATGGTGGGGAGTGGATTGGTCCCTTTACCTTTTTTTTTTTTTTTTTAAGACAGAGTCTCGCTCTATCGCCCAGGCTGGGGTGCAATGGTGTGATCTTGGTTCACTGCAACCTCTGCTTCCTGGGTTCAAGCAATTATTCTGCCTCAGCCTCCTGAGTAGCTGGGATTACAGGCATGTACCAGCACACCCAGCTAATTTTTGTATTTTTAGTAGAGATGGAGTTTTACCATATTTGCCAGGCTGGTCTTGAACTCCTGACCTCTAGTGATTCACTCACCTCGGCCTCCCAAAGTGCTGGGATTACAGGTGTGAGCCTTCATGCCCAGCCCCTTTATCTACTTTCTAATTCTCCCCTAATCTGAGCTTCCAGGGCCCTGGTTGGGAAAGGAGTGGTGTGCGTGTGTGTGTGTGTGTGTGGCAGGGCATATAAATCGGGAAAGATTTACTCACATTTATCAAACCATTACTATACTGTATGTTTACCTGACACTATACTAAGCATGTGATATGGTTTGGAGAGTGTCTCCTCCAAATCTCATGTTAAAATGTGAACCCCAGTGTTAGAGCTGGGGCCTAGTGGGGGTGTTTGGGTCATGGGGGTAGATCGCTCGTGAACGGCTTGGTGCTGTCCTCTTGGGAGTGAGTAGATTCTCGCTCTTTTTGTTCATGCGAGATCTGGATGTTTAAAAGAGCATGGTGCCCTCCTTCTGTTGCTTTCGCTCTCGCCATGCAACTGGCCTGCTCCTCCTTCACCTTCCTCCATGATTGTAAGCTTCCTGAGGCCTCCCCAGAAGCTGAGCAGATGCTGGTGCCACGCTTGTATAGCCTGCAGAACCCAGGCAAATAAATCTCTTTTCTTTACAAATTACCCAGCCTCAGGCATTCCTTTATAGCATTGCAAAGGAAAAATGTAGCATGTAAGAAATAAACCAAGGAAATAACATAGCATATAAGAAAAAAACCAATTCACAAAAGAGGTTAGGAGGTAACTGGACTAAGCATTTGGACCAGGCTCGTCTGCTTGACCCTGAAGCCTGAGCAGGAACATCTCCTCCATTTCTTGTAGACCTATAGAAAGATTTTCTCCACCATGTTCCTTAAGAGTTCAAGCCTAACCCGTCCTCAGGTAATGTCTCAAGAGGCAGAACTTTCCTAATCCATGAAAACTCAGAGGTTTTCCCTTTTGGGGTGTAAAGGGGCTTCCTGCCAGTGGCAAGGAACTACTTTATCACTGGCCACCACTCGTTCTTCAAGAAGGACAGCCCAAAGGAGCTGGCATAGGCTTTCCAGAAGCTCTCCCAGGCCACATGGAAAGCCAGGAGACCTATAGTCCCTGCCCAGTGTGACTCAAGCCCTGAGTAGAAGGAAAGCAAGCTCTGACCTGCAGGCCAAGCCTGGCACGCAGTGGGGCTGTGGGCAGACTGCTATCCCTGGCACCAATGGTGCCAAATTTCTTGCCAAATAGGCTTGAGTTTCAACATGTTGGGAGAGCACAGGAGTCTGTGAGCATAACTTTGCTGTCAACCCTGAAGCAGGGCCAAAGAAGATCTGAGACAGTCCAGCAGCACAGCAGATGCAAGGGACAGGCATGGATGTTGAGGTCCTGGGGACTCAGCCCTCTCTAGGGTAAGCAGAGCACCATCTAACACCAAAGGACTGGAGTGCAGCCAGAACATTGCCTGAGCCATCCCAGGGGATGGAGGTGAGTTTTTGTTTTACCTGTGAGATCTTAGAACTTAGGTTAGGTAGGTTTGTAGAAGGGGTCTTGTCTACAGTGAGCACCTTCATTGTACAGATAGGGAAATGGAGGCCCAGAAAGAAAAGGAGACTTTCCTGAGGTCACATATTGGAGCTGGTGGTGAAGCTAGACTGGAACCTAATGCAGTGCTATTTCCATTTCCCATTTTACTTGGTCCTCCCAAATGACTATACAATTATAAAGGGCTTATGATTTTAAAGGATTAGTCTCCTGAGGGAAACCTTCTGTTTTCCATCAACTTGGTGAAGTCTTGAGGGTTCCTCACTAACCAGGGGACTATAGTATCTTTTTGATCCTAAGAATAAGAATTAGGTCAGATGTTTCTCTTCCTGGCCAAACCCCTTCCTACTTATTTGAAATCCCTTGAAACTCCAGTGAATAGTGAATGAGAGGCCAACTGAACAGGCCAACCCACTGCCCACTGTCTCCATCAGCAGAACATTCTCCACTTGAAACTTTGTTGTATATACCTCAATACATTGCCTATATCTGTAATCTGTATCATTTGTCACTATCTCTCTTATATACATTGTATTTTCCCATGACATTACATCTTCTCTGATACGTGTGACAGTTTTCCATTGTACAATTATACCAAAGTTTGTTTAATTAATAATGTTAAGTTCTTAGGTTTTTTTCTTATTTTTTGTTGATTGCATTAGCTAGGCCCTTCAAGACAACATTAGACACTGAAGTGATGAATATCCTCCATTCTCCTCTTACTTCTGATTTTCTAAGATATGGGATTAGATTTTTCTTCTAAATGGATGTTGATATAATTACATATCCCTTATCTTCAGGATTTTTATTAAATTCCTTTTGGGTTTTTATCAAGATGATCATATTTTTCTTTCCTAGTCTTTTAAAACAATAAATTATAATAACAGATTTTCTAATATTGAATCAGATCTGTAATCATCATGATACATATTTTTACTATATTGCATATACTTAATATATTTAATATAGGCAATATTTAATGAATTATATATGAATATATAATTTAATATATATTGATTTGATTTGCAGTATTTGACTTGTTATTTTTGCAAAGATATCTATATCATATTAATATTCAGCTTTTAATTGTGCTTGATATATCTTTGTGAATAAAAAACCATAAGGTTTGATGCTGAGAAAAGGTCTTGACATGTGTGTGATGGAGTCTATGTTGTTTGCTGAGAGGCAATGGCAAGGAACACTGAGCCATCCCTAGGGAGAAATCTGCTAGAATAGTAGGCAATATGTACTGGTCATGCACAGGTTAAACCAGCTCCCAAAACACAGGATATCTGACCTTGTCCCCATTGCTGACTCACAAAGAGTGCTTTCTAGCTTATTTCTATTTTAGTAGTGAACAGGCGTTATCTGCCTGTTTAGTCTCTCTTGATTCTATGAAGAGACACTGAGCACTTGCTTATTAAAAATAATCACTTGTTCACTAAGAATAAATACGTGGGTCAGAGTCTGCTCTGGGCTTTCAACCGGGAAATGCTGTCAGTCCGCTGACAGTCCCACTCTGATCCTACTTTTGTACTCTAGCTTTGTTTTTGTTTCTTAATTCCTTCAGCACTGCCTGGGTTGGGGTCTCTATGACCGAACTGGTCTTGACAGTTTGTTGTGAATGACATGCTAGATTTGTAAAATGAATTAAGGAGAATTTCAACTTTGATGCTGTGGAACCACCTAAATAGCACAGGAGTTATCTATTACATGAGGCTTAATATAATTCACCTGTAAAACTGTATGGACCTGGTGCCTATTCCAGGACTTATTTTTAAAATAACTTTTCTAGACCTTCCTATTTTTGTCTGTCTTTTCTATATCTTCTTCAGAATTATTTGGTAATTTATATTTTTTAGAGGATTATTTATTTTAATTCAAATTTTAGCATTTCCTTAGAATCTCTGATCATATCACCTTTCTCATTTCCTTCGTTGTTTGTATTTCTCCCTATTTTTCTTGGTTAGAAATAATTGTTACTTTCCTCTATTTCTGGTCTTTTCAAGGAATTTGCTCTTGGAGGTATTTACTAATTCTACTTTCTATGTATGCACGTGTTTGTGTGGGTATTTAATTCCTTAATATTGAGGGACTTCCGCCAAGATGGCCAAATAGGAACAGCTCTGGAGTGCAGTTCCCCGAGAGAGCAACACAGAAGGCGAGTGATCTCTGCATTTCCAACTGAGGTACCAGGTTCGTCGCAATGGGACAGGTTGGACAGTGGGTGTAGCCCAAGGAGGGCAAACAGAGGCAGGGTGGGATAGTGCCTCACCCAGGAAGTGCAACGGGCCAGAGGGCACTCCCTCCTATCCAATGGAGGCCATTGTGGATGTCTGGCCACTCCGGAGCTCCGGTTCTAATGCTGTGCTTCTCCTGCAGTCTTTGCAGCCCACAGATCAGGAGATCCCTGCATGCTGACAGGTGCTGCAGGTTTCCAGGGCAAATCTGGGCAGCGGATTCAGCTGTGCCACGAGTTCCCAGCACAGATCTGAGCAGCTATTTTGACTGGCGCCTGGAGTGCCTGTGAGACACAGTTGCCCATACACCTGAGAGTAAGGGGGCTGAAGGTGGGGAGCCAGGTGATCTGGCTCCGTGGGTCCCACCCCCACAGAGACCAGCAAACTGAATCCCACTGGCTTGGGATTTTCGCAACCAGCACAGCAGTTTGAACTCCACCCTGGACAGTCGAGCTCCGTGGAGGGGAGGGGCATCTGCCATTACTGAGGCAGTTCTAATCTTACTCGTGTAAACAAAAGCACACAGAAGTATACATAGCAGCTGCAGGGAGCCCACGGCAGCTCAACAACGCCTCTGCAGGCAGACTGTGACTAGGCTCCCTCCTTGCTGGGCAGAGCCTCTCTGAAAAAAGGCAGTAGCCTGTCAGGGACTTATAAATAAAGCCACACCTTCCCAGGCCAGAGCACCTGGGAAAAGGAGTGGTTGTAAGTTCTGCTACAGCAGACCTAAACGTCCCTGCCCAGCAGCTCTGAAGGGAGCAACGGAGCTCCCAGCACAGCACTCAAGCTCTGACAAGGATCAGACTGGCTCCTCAAGCAGTTCCCTAACCTCTGTATATCCAAAGAGTCACCTCATACAGGAGAGCTCTGGCTGACATCTGACGGATGCCCTTCTGGGATGAAGCTACCAGAGGAAGGAACAGGCAGCAATCCTTGCTATTCTGAAAGGTGAGCGATTCTCAGGCAAGCAGAGTCTGGAGTGGACTTCCAGCAGTCCTGCAGCAGAGGGGCCTGATTGTTAGAAGGAAAACTAAAAAACGGAAAGGAATAACCTCGACATCAACAAAAAGGATGCCCACTCAGAGACCCCATCTGAAAGTCACCAACTTCAAAGACTCGAGGTAGATAAATCCACAAAGATGGGAAGAAACCAGCGTAAAAAGGATGAAAACACCAAAACCCAGAACACCTCTCCTCCTCCAAGGGATCAAAATTCCTCACCAGCAAGGGAGCAAAACTGGATGGAGGATGAGATTGATGAATGACAGAAGCAGGCTTTAGAAGGTGGGTAATCACAAACTTCTCTGAGCTAAAAGAACATGTTCTAACCCAATGCAAAGAAACTAAGAACCCTAAAAAAAGGTTAGACGAAATGCTAACTAGAATAACCAGCTTAGAGAAGAACATAAACGACCTGATGGGGCTGAAAAACACAGCACGAGAACTTTGTGAAGCATACACAAGTTTTAATAACGAAATTGATCAAGCAGAATAAAGGATATCAGAGATTGAAGATCAACTCAATGAAATAATTCCTTAATATTTACCTTTACCATCTGCTAATTGGATTGATTGAATTAATTTCCCAACTATCTTGAGTTGAATGTTCAGTTTTTAAAAATGTTTTTCTTTTTCTTATTTAAAAGCAAAAAGTATTTAAACCTAATAATTGTTCTTAGAGGGTGGCTTTACCTATACTCCAAAGTTACTTGAGCATTGCATTTGTACATATATAACAACATGGTTGGATATAGATTTTTAGTTTACACTATTTTCCCTTCAAACTCTTGATGTTATGTCATTTTCTTCCTGACTTCATTTTTTCCAGAGAACTCTGGCAATCTGATTTTTTTCATTTAAACATAACTCATTTTTCTCCTGCTCTGATTAGCCTATAGACGTATTCTATTTATGTGTAACACATAGCTGAAGCTTAATAAATCTACATTTACAGACTAACTGAAAAAATTTCAGCAGATTATATCAAAAAGTACATCTCATTTATTTAATTTTTGTCTGGTGTTCTCTAAGCCCTTTTTATCTGGAAGCTTCAGTGTTTATTTGGTTCAGGGACATTTTCTTCTACTTTTTCTTTGATGATCACTTCTTCATTTGCTCTGTTCTTTCTCTAAGGTATTCCTACTAATATCTGGATTCACCATTTGAGTCACTTTGCTGTTCTCTAATCTCCTTTGAGCTACTGGAGGATGCCCTGTGTTTGCCTTTCCAATTCATAAAGACACAGACTTGATGGAGATTTAAAATTCAATAATTGTGCATTACATTTTAGAGCATTTTTTCCTAATCTAGTAGCTTATCCTTTTCTTACATGCAACTGACATTTCTCTGTTCTCTTATCACTCAGGCTTTCTGAAGAATGTGACGTGGACAACTACTCCCTGTCTTCCTGAAATTCTTTTTTCTCTTGTATACTCTGACATTACACTTCTTGAGTTTCCTCGTACCCCACAACCAGTCCATTTCAGCCTTTTATCTTGGCCCCTACTTTGCTCGGCTTTGAAGTACTGAAACACTTCAATACTTGGGCCTGGGCCTTTTTTTCTTTTCTCTATCTGCACAATCTATCCAGCACCATAGCCTTAAGTACCATCTCTCTTCTGAACAGTACTAAATTTGTGTCTCTGGCCCATATTTTTCCCTGAACTCAGACTTGTGTCTCCACATTTATAGCTCCACTTGGAAATCTAAAAGGCATCTCAAACTTAGCAAACATAAAGAAAACCCTTGATTCTCCATCCCAAACCAATTTCTCCTTATGTCCTCTCAATTTTCACTAAAGAGCTCAAACATTTAGTTGCTGAAGACAAAAGTATAGGCATTATTTCTATTTCCTGCTTTTCCCTGTTATCATAGCTAATCCATCCTCAAAACCTGTTGATTCTACCTCCAAAATGTGTCCTGAATTTGTCTGCTTCTCTCTACCCACACTTCCATGGTTCTTGTTCCAACCATCATTGCAATAACTACCTGACAGGCCTCTTCATGTCTACTTTTGCCCTGCTGTAATCTGTTCTTTATATAGTAGCCAGAGTAATAATTTACAAACAAAAACTGATGCCAAAAAATTAGATAACCTAAAATGGGAAAATTTCTAGAAAGATACAAACAACTGAAATAGACTCAAGAAGATTTAGAAAATTTGAGCAGAGCATAACAAGAAAAGATACTGAATTAAGAAAACAAACTTCCCATTAAAAAACGATGGTTTCACTGGTGAATTCCTCCAGCTGTTTAAAGAGAACTAACACCAAACTCTTCCCCAAAATGAGAACACTTCTCAACTCATCCTATGAAACCAGTATTATCACGATACTGGCTGTATCACTTACATAATACCCAAGTCAGACAAACATCACAAGAAAACAACAGACCAACATTCATTATGAACATAGATGCAAAAATTCTCAACAAAATACTAGAAAAATGAATCCAACAACATGTCAAAAGGATTACACACCATGATCAAGTGAGATTTATTCCAGGAATGCAAGATTGGTTCAACATAGAAAAATCAATTTATTTAATATACCATATGGATAGAATAAAGTATAACAACCATATGATCATTTCAATTGATGCAAAAAAAATTTGACAAAATTCAACACCCTTTCATGATAATTACTAAAGAAACTAGAATTGTGTAGTAACATCACAAAGAATAAGCCACTTAGAAATAAATTTAATAAAAAAGGTGCAAAATTAGTACACCAAAACCTATAAAACATCACTGAAAGAAATTAAAGAAAACCTAAGTAAATGAAAAGACATACCATGCTCATGGATTGGAAAACTCAATATTGTTAAGATGGCAATACTACCCAAAGTGATCTGGAGATTCAATGCAACTTATCTCAAAATCTCAGCTGGCTTTTTTTGAGAAATTGACAAGCTTATTCTAAAATTCATATGGAAATGCAAGAAGCTCAAAGTAGCCAACACAATCTTGAAAAAAAATGTAGAAACCGTATTTCTTAATTTTAAAACTTATTATAAAACTATAGTAATCAAGACTCTTAGGTGCTGGCACAAAAATAGACATATAGATCAATGGACTAGAAGTGAGGATCCAGAAGTAAACTTAAACATCTATGGTCAATTGATTTTTAAAAATTAATTAATTTACTTATAATTAACAAAATTGTATTTATGTTGTACATCCTATTTTGATACAGGTATACATTGTGGGATGGCTAAATAATCTAATAAACATATTTATTACATCACATACTTACCATTTTTGTGGTGAGAACATTTGAAATCTACTCTGTCACTCTGTCAGCAGTTTTCCTTTTTTTTTTTTTTCTTGAGATGGAGCCTCGCTCTGTTGCCCAGGCTGGAATGCAGTGGCACGATCTCGGCTCTCTGCAACCTGCACCTCACCTCCTGGATTCTGGTGATTCTCTTGCCTTAGACTCCTGAGCATTTGGGATTACAAGTGTGTGCCACCACATTTGGCTAATTTTTGTATTTTTAGTAGAGATGGGGGTTTCATCACGTTGGCCAGGCTGGTCTTAAACTCCTGACCTCAGGTGATCTGCCTGTCTTGGCCTCCCAAAGTGCTGGGATTACAGGCATGAGCCACCTCCCCCAGTCTTTCAGCAATTTTCTAGAATACATTGTTATTAACTGTAGTCACCATGTTCTACAATAGATCATGGGAACCTATTCCTGCTGTCTACTGAAAGTTTGTATCCTTTTATCAATATTTCCTCAAACTCTTCCCCAACCCCTGAGCCTCAGTCCTTGGTAACCACTATTCTATTCTCTGCTTCTATGAGTTTGACTTTTTTATTATTTTATTTTACTTTAATTAATTAATAGAGTTGGAGTCTCCCTATGTTGCCCAGTCTAGTCTTGAACTCGCAGGCTCAAGCAATCCTCCTACCTCATCCTCCCAAAAGAGCTGGGGTTATAGGCATGAGCCACCATGACTAGCTGTTTGACATTTTTAGATTCTACATATAAATGAGAACATGTGGTATTTGTATCTGTGCCTGGCTGATTTCAGTAAGCATAATGCCCTCCAGGTTCATGTGTGTTGTCACAGATGACAGGATTCTCTTCTTTTCAAAGTATCTCATTGTGTATATATATCACATTTTCTTTATCTACTCGTCTGTTGATGAACATTTAGGTTGATTTCATATATTGGACTTCTCCCTGAACTATATACAAAAATTAACTCAAAATGGATCAAAGGCAAGAGATGAAACTACGAGACTCTTAGAAGAAAACATAGGTGTGAATCTTGTGGCCTTGGACTAGTGCTTTCTTAGATACGACTCCAAAGGCACAAGCAAACCAAAGAAAAATATAGATAAACTGGACTTCATCAAAATTAAAAACTTTTTGTTTCAAAGGACACTATCAAGAAAATGAAAAGCCAGGCTCAGTGGCTCATGCCTGTAATCCTAGCACTTTGGGAGGCTGACGTGGGAGGATAGGTAGAGCCTAGGTGTTCAAGAACAGCCCGGACAACATAGGGAGACCCTATCTCTACAAATTGTGATAAAAAAAATTAGCTAGACTTGGTGGTGGTCACCTGTGGTCCCAGCTACTTGGGAGGTTGAAGCAGGAGGATCCTGAGCCTGGGAGGTCAAAGTTGCAGTGAGCTATGATAAGGCCATTGGGCTCCAGTCTGGGCAACAGAATGAGAGCCTGTCTCCAACAAACAAACAAATAAAAACCTCAAAATCCCTGCAAAAAATAAATAAATAAATAATTGCAAAAAAAAAATGGCAAAGGATTTGAATAGATATTTTTCCAAAGAAGATCTACAAATGACCAATAAACATATGAAAAGGTGTCAACATCATTAGCCATGAGGGAAATGCAAATTAAAACCATAATGATAACACTTCATACCCAATAGGATAGTTATAGTAAAAATATAGACAATAACAAGTGTTGACAAATTGGAGCCCTCATACATTTCTGGTAGGAATCTAAAGTGTGGTGTAACCACCTTAGAAAACAGTGATGATTCCTCAAAAAGTTAAACATAGAGTTATGTTTTAGCAATTCCCTTTCTAGGTATACACCCAGGAGAATTAAAAACATATTTAAACAAAAACTTGTACACAAATATTGATAACAGCATTATTCATAATAGGTCAAAATAAAATGGCAATCAATAGATAAGTGGATAAAGAAGATGGAGTATACCCATACACTGGAATATTCTTCAGCCAAGAAAAAGAATAAAGTACTGATACATACTACAATGTAGATGAGCCTTAAAACCATTAGAAATGAAATCAGACACAAAAAGCCACTCATTGTATGATTCCATTAATATGAAACAGTCTTAGTTAGCAAATGCATGGAGATAGAAAACAGGTTAGTGGTTCCAGGTGCTGGAGGGAAAGAAAAATAAGGAGCGAGAGCTAATGGGTGTGGGTTTCTTTTAAGGATGATGAAAATGTTCTAGGATGAGGTAGTGGTGATGGTCGCCCAGCTTTGAGAATATATTAAACCTCACTGAATTGTATACTTTAAAAGGTGAATTTTTTTGGTGTGTGAATTATACCTTTTTTTTTTTTGAGCTGGAGTTTCTCTCTTGTTGCCCAGGCTGGAATGCAGTGGAATGATCTCAGCTCACCCCAACCTCTGTCTCCTGGGTTTAAGTGACTCTCCTGCCTCAGCCTCCTGAGTAGCTGGGATTACAGGCATGCACCACCTCTCCTGGCTAATTTTGTAGTTTTAGTAGAGACAGGGTTTCTCTATGTTGGTCAGACTAGTCTCGAACTCCGAACCTCAGGTGATCTGCCCATCTTGGCCTCTCAAAGTGCGGGGATTACAGGTGTGAGCCACCATGCCTGGCTGAATTATGTCTTAATTTTGAAGAAATGAAGTGATCCATCCCAAAGCATGAGCACTGATAGAGAAAGTTCTCATGGGCTGGAATATGCTTGGCAAATCCATCAGACACAGATTCCTACTGCAAGGAGGGGCCCTCACTTGCAGACGGACAAGTACCCTCTAGGATGAGAGGGGACTCAGATCAGAGGTCAATGGGGCCAACCCTGAGCCCCAGCCCCCTTGTAACACTTCCCTGCCAAGTGCTCATCAGACCTCTGCTTGCTTGCTTCCTTTGATAGGGAGATCACTTCTGTTCGAGGCAGCCCTGTTGGTCTTAAATTGCTTGATTTTTGAGAAGTTCTTTACTGAGAAAAAAAAAAAATCCTTCTTTCTGTAGTTTTCCTCTGCTGGTTATGGCTCTGCCCTCTTAAACACAGAGAGCATGTCCTTTCCCTCCACTCCCTGACAGCTCTTCACTGACTGAATATATTCACTACAATCCCCTGATCTGCTACTCTATATGTTCAGGATTTTGACTCATCGGGCACTGGAGAGGCTGAATTGCCTTCATCAGAGCAAGAGATGATTATGTATTGCCATAATGCATTTTTAAAAATAAAAACAACCATCTACTTATGTGAGCTTTCCTAACAAAACAAAGCTGAAGACCAAGAATTAAACTAGGAAGTTCTGTGAGCCTTTCAAAGTGGTGATAGACTCTGCCTAGTCTTTTTTTTTTTTTTTAACTGAGTCTCACTCTTGTCGCCCAGGCTGGAGTGCATTGGCGCGATCTCAGCTCACCACAACCTCCGTCTCCTGGGTTCAAGTGATTTTCCTGCCTCAGTCTCTGGAGTAGCTAGGATTATAGGTGCCTGCCACCATGCCTGGCTAACTTTTGTATTTTTAGTAAAGACAAGGTTTCACCATCTTGGCCAAGCTGGACTCAAACTCCCGACCTCAGGTCATCTGCCTGCCTCAGCCTCCCAAAAAGCTGGAATTACAAGTGTGAGCAACCGTGCCCAGCCCTGCCTAGCCTTTTACTCTTTGTTTACATGCAGTTCTAATATATTTGGCTGCCAGATCACTAGACTATGGTGAATCTGAAAGCAGATGGAAGCTTCTGGAGGCAGGCTCTTCATTCCAGCCCCTTCAAGCGATTTGAACTCATCCCCCATGGTTATCCCTTACAAAGCTGCTATTGGTGCCTATGCCCTGTCTTCGGAATTGTTCTAGCCCATCTCCAAACGGCCTGCCCGGGTACTCCTCATCTTCCATTCTCCTGATTCCTATCCACCCTACCACTGCCCAGCCTTTTGTCCTCACACCTGGCCACTTCAATTGGTGACCAGGTTTGAACATGCTATTCCAGCTGTGATTTTATTTTATTTAATTTTTTGAGACTGGGTCTCCCCTGTTACCCAGGAGTGCAGTGGCAGGATCACAACTCACTGCAGCCTCGACCTCCTGGCCTCAAGGGATCCTCCCACTCAATCTCCCAGGTAGCTGAGACTACAGATGTGCACCACTGTGATTTTGCCATGTTGCCCAGTCTGGTCTTGAAATCCTGAGCTCAAGCAGTCTGCCCGCCTCAGCCTCCCAAAGTGCTGGGATTACAGGCTTGAGCCCCTGCACCAGGGCAGCTGTGATTTTAGTGTTCAGATTTTCCACTTACTGGTGGCATGAGAGTCACTTAACCACATTAAGCCTTGTCTTGTTTTAATCTGTTAAATGGGAACATAATGATTCCAAGCGCATACATTTGTGTGTGAACAGTAGGTGCCATAGTTTGTGTGAAGGAATAAGCAGTCACCCAGGGAAGCTGTTCTGATGACCTGGCTTCTGTTTGCCTGCACCATGGCAGTCCCCAAGTGACTTGCTCTAAGCAGACCCAGAGTTTCAAAGGCAGGATTTAGGAGGACAACGGCAGTGATAATGGTAGCTGGAGAGTAAAGACAAAAGCGAGAAAACTTTAGAACTCAGGCACTAAAGGCCCCTTGTCTGGGCCCATTTGTGAAAAGGCATGGCTCAATATCCCTCATCAACCTCCAAGAGCACCATTTCTATAAAGCATCATAGAGCCTAATGCTTGTGACTGTCCTCCCTTCATTTCCTAAGCAAAAGTGTATTGAGCACTCATTTTGTGCTACGCACTCTTCTGTCAACTGGAAAGGTAGCAGAGACAGAGACCTTTGCCTTTGGGGGGCCCCCATTCTTCCTGAGCCTAAGTCAGGAGAGGAGGAAAAGTATTAAAGTGTAATAATTAATAGATGCTGTTTAGGCTGAGCATGGTGGCTCATGCACGTACTCCCAGCACTTTGGGAGGTTGAGATGGGCAGATCACCTGGAGTCAGGAACTCCAGACCAGCCTGGCCAACATGGGAAAACCCCGTCTCTAATAAAACATACAAAAATTAGCTGGGCATGGTAGCATGCACCTGTAGTCCCAGCTACTCGGGAGGCTGAGGTAGAAGGACTGCTTGAACCTGGGAGGCAGAGGTCGCAATAAGCCAAGATTGTACCACTGCACCAAGCCTGAGCGGCAGAGCCAGACTTTTTCTCAAAAGAAAAAAAAAAAGAAGAAGACGTTTTAAAGAGTGTTTTAGAAAGATTTACCTTCAAAATGAATACAGTTCTTAATTTATATCTGAAATAATTATAGTTTTAAACACTTTAGCCAAGGGAAGCTTCAGTTATCATTAAATTTCATTTAAGTGGAATGGAGAGTATCAGCTTCTGCTAGGTAATGATGAATCACATTTAATGAGTGTTTACCATATGTCAGGCCCTATCCAAAGTGCTTTACAGTTCTCTTAACTCCTTTGATCCATAACAACCTTATGCAATGGTACAAATATTATTCTTGTTTTAAATATGAAAAAACTGAAACACAGAGGGGTTTAGTAACTTGCCCAAGGTCACATAGCTAGTAAGTGGCAACCTTGAATTTAAACCCAGGGAGGCTGGATCTTGAGAGAGAAGCCAGGAGCTCTGAAGCACTGTGTTCTAGGGTGTCCCATATAACAAGGACTTATTTTCTTTGGATTTTTTTTTTTTAACCAGGTGATCATTTATGTAATGTATGTGTGGATACTGTCACAATGAGAATTTGCGGGTCAGTCAGGACAAAGTGGGAAAACTGTATGATTAATATCTTGATTCCTTCCTTCCTTCTTGCGCTTTACAAAGGAGGAAATTAAAGCCTGAAGATAGGGGCAGGGAACGGACCACCACCAGGAGGGTGACAGGCTCCCTGCTTCCCCAACAGTTTTGGCCAGGCACAGTGGCTCATGTCAGTAATCCCAGCACTTTGGGAGGCCAAGGCAGGTGTATCACTTGAGGTCAGTAGTTCGAGATGAGCCTGGCCAACATGAAGAAACCCCGTCTTTACTAAAAATACAAAAATTAGCTGGGTGTGGTAGTGCATGTCTATAATCCCAGGTACACAGAAGGCTGAGAGGGAGAATTGCTTGAACCCGAAAGGTGGAGGTTACAGTGAGCTGAGATCGTGCCATTGCACTCTAGCCTGTGTGACAGATCGAGACTGTCTAAACAAAAAAAGCCCAAAGAGGCATAATGACTTCCTTAAAATTACAGCATGAAAACAAGACTGGAGGTCAGAACTCAACCCCCAAGCTGGACTTTTCCCAATATCATTCTTTGTTCTTAATGAACTCTGTATCAGACGCTTAAGTGGTTCTGAACTCTCTTTCTCTTTTTTCACAGTCCAAAGTCTTCTTAACCAAAAAGTGCATTTCCTCTTTGTACAAGTAAACCCTGGTTCCAATTCTGTCAAAAACACTCCCTAGGCTTTCTCATAGCTGTCTGACCTGCTTTGCTGGGGCTATTCCTGGAGGAAGAGCAGAGGATCTGTTTTGCCTTTAATCAGAGTCAGGATAAGAGCAGAGAGGCTAGGATAGAAACGTTGAACCCTGAGATCCAGACCACATGACTAGGGTGGTGGAAACTGGGGCCAGGCCAAAGCCAAAGCCATGGGAAGGCCGTACCAGCCCAGCCATCACCCCATCATCTCCTCCCATGGCTGTTCATCAAATCTCCAACAGTACTGAGATGCCACTAACTAGAAAGTGGTATAAGAAACCACACAGATTTGAGTGTCACGGTTGTGTGTGAAAAGCAATGAACCAGCTCTGGACTGGGAGTCAGGAGGTCTGGCTTCGGGACTTGGCTCTTCCACTGACCAGCTGTGAAGGTCTGGGCAAGTTGACATGCGTCTCTGGGCCTCTGTTTTCTCATGGGTGATAAGAGGTTAATCAGCTGCTTACCTATCCTCACAGGATTACTGTGAGGCTGAAAAACAAAAGTGACAACGCTTTGGAGACGACAAAGCAGTGTAAAGATGCAAGGGATATTGTTATTGCAGTGAGCTGGACCCAAGCCAGCAGCAGCTCTGGATCCCCTGCCCTGGTGATAAAAGGTTGCAGAAAAGGCTTTATCCACTCCCTTCTGCCATACCAAGACCTGCTCCCTGGAAGAGATTTGGGCAGTGGGAAAACAGAGCCCAGCCTGGGATTGTTTCCAACCCCACGTGTTGGCTCTTTGGAGCAACATGCCAGGAGTCGGGAGCCTGGACTTTGGGCCCTACTCTACTGCAAACAAGCTGTGTACCCCGGCTGGGCTACAGCGTGAAATCCTGACTGTGCTGGTGTGGCCTCCCCATGACCGTGCCCAGGCCCCAGTTTCCGTCACCCTAGTCACATGGTCTGGATCTCATGCTCAGCATTCCTTTCCTAGTCCCTGTGCTCTGATCCTGACCCTGATTATAGCCAGATGGATCCTGTGCTTTCCCTCCATAAACAGCCCCAGCAAAGCAGGCTTAGCTAAGTGCCATCACATAGACACTCCGGGCTTCGGTCAGCTGTAAAAGTCTGATGCCACGGTCAGATTATCATCTTGAACACAGGGAGTTGGATCAGCTCTGAGATCTGAGAAAGGAGGAAAATGGGGGAAAAATACCTACTAAGTACCAGGCCCATTCCATGTAATTGAGCTGACCTCGTTCATTCAGCCCACAGTTATGCCAAGCTCTGCACCTGGTGCTGGGGACCGGCCATAAACAAGACAGAACATTTGTTTTATGCCCACCTCTCCTGATTCACTGTAATTCCCCTTTGGGCATAAAACAAATGTTCACACAAATGCAGAATGACAATTGTGGTAATGGTACAAAGAAGAGAATAGAGCTATGGGGAGGGACCTAACCAGCCCGTTATGGAGCTGAAACTTGACAGAGAGTAAGTAGATGCCCAGCTGGAAGGGGACAAAGCTTCCATGCAAAGGGAATAGGCGTGAAGGGCCTGCGGTTAGAAGGAGATTGCCATGACCCAGAGACCAAGCAAGAAAGCAAGTGTGTGTAAGATGTGGTGAGCAAGAGGGGCTGTTGCTGGCACTGATGTTGAGGGCCTGGCTGAGCTCTTTCTCTTGGCCATAGTCAGAAGCAGAGGTCTTGATCTTAATCTAGGCACCCCCCACTTTTTTTTGAGACAGAGTCTTGCTCTGTCACCCAGGCTGGAGTGCAATGGCATGATTATAGATCACTGCAGCCTCAAACTCCTGGGCTAAAGTGATCCTCCTGCCTTGGCCTCCCAAAGTGCTGGGATTACAGATTTGAGTTCCCCTAATCTTGGCATCCTTTTATCTTAGAATATGAACTCTACTAACTTAGGTCCTCTGCATACAATTAGAATTTCTTATTCTTTGGACAATCTGATTTATCATATTCACCAAATGTGATAAATAGTCACTGTGTTCAACCCTGAAAAACAGAAGAAAAGACTTGTCCCTGCTCTTCTGGTCCTTGTCTGGAGGACAGGCTGGAGAGAGGACAACTGGTGGGGCCGATACTTTATTAAGAACTCAAGCAAGACAGGCTGAGATGTGTACCACAGCAGAAGTGCAAGGGGACCAAGGTTCAATGAAGAGGTCTGACAGGTACAGGAACTTGTCATGTTAATGGTCACATCTTTGTAATGCTTGTCATACCCGTGTGAGAGAGTTTCCAGGGAAAAGTGTAATTTAAGCTGAGCCTTGAGATGTGATAGGACTTTCTATTTTTAATGTTTTTCCAAATGAAAAATAATATATGTGCCTACACGAAAATTTGAGAAAAACAAAAAAGGACAAAGAAGATAATTATAACTGTCCTTAATCCAGAGCAACGACAGTAAACATTTGAGGGAGTGTCCTTCGAGGCTTTGGATCGATGTTTAACAACATTGAAGTCATTGTATTTAGACAATTTGGCAGCGCTTTCGTCTTTCATTTCACATGTCAAGGGTCTTTTCCCATGTCATTACGTGTTCTTTAAAAATACAGTATTTAATGGCTGTTTAATATTCAATACTTTGGGTTTTGGTAGTCACTTCATTATCATCAGATATTTTGGTACTTTCCAAATTGGTTACTATTATGAATAATGCTGAAAAGAGCATTGATGTACATAAAACCTGTGATGGCATCTGGGTATTCCCTTAGGGCAGATTCTGAGGAGTGGAACTGCTGGGTCGAAGAGTATGAACATTTCCATGGCTTTGGGTGTTTACTGGCCCATCACATTCCCTCTCACATGTAGGAGCTCTTCTATCTCATTGCACAACTACCAACACTATTTTCTTTCTTTTTTTTTTCTTTTTTGAGATGGAGTCTCGCTCTGTCACCCAGGCTCTAGTGCAGTGGCACGATCTCAGCTCACTGCAACCTCTGCCTCCCAGGTTCAAGCAATTCTCTGCCTCAGCCTTTCGAGTAGCTGGGATTACAGGCACTCGCCACCATGCCTGGCTAATTTTTGTATTTTTAGTAGAGACAGGGTTTCACCATCTTGGCCAGGCTGGTCTTGAACTACTGACCTTGTGATCTACCCGCCTCAGCCTCCCAAAGTGCTGGGATTACAGGCGTGAGCTACCTCGCCTGACCCACTATTTTCATTTTTAAATCTTTGCCATTTTGATGGAGAACGATGCTGTTGCTGAAGAATGCCTTTCTTTGACTAAAGATGAGTCTGACTTTGACCAGCAAAGTGCGGGAACGGGGAGGTGGGGAGGGGCACAGAGAGAATGAGTTGCTGCTGGCACTGTTCCTCTCCAGGCAGCTCTGTGGAGGTGTCAGGAATGTTTAGGAATTGTACCAAGGCTACCTCCTGTCGCTGGGAACTTCTCTGCCGTCTTGAGCGCTTACAGCAGCCATAGCTCAGAGCACTTCCACCTGGAAGGAGAGTGTCTGTCTGAGAAACCAGTTCTGTTTGCCCCAGAATGACCTCAGGAGGTGAGGACCCTTCCCAGCTAACACAAGTGCTCTTCTCTTAAAGGATGGATTTCCACTTCAGCAAATTTTTCCAGTGAGAGAGGGAGTCTGTTTTCATCTTCTCTGTGAGAAATGAAATATGGTGAGGTGGGATTTGGGAATAAAACGCTTTTGGAAGATGCCTTCAAAAACAGGACTTGGTGTACTACTGGATAAAGCATAAATTGATTTACCCTTTTTGGAGGGCAATATGTCTCAAGTTGTCACAAATACTCTTTAACTTGATAATTTTCCTTTTTTGTTGGAGACAGGATCTTGCTGTTTCCTAGACTGGAATGCAGTGGCATGATAACAGCTCACTACAGCTTCAATCTCCTGGGCTCAGGTGATCCTCCTGCTTCAGCGTCCTGTGTAGCTGGGACCACAGGCACATGCCACCATGCCTGGCTAATTTTTTTTTTTTTTGAGATGGAGTTTTGCTCTTGTTGCCCAGGCTGGAGTGCATGGCACGATCTTGGCTCACTGTAACCTCTGCTTCCCGGGTTCAAGTGATTCTCCTGCCTCAGCCTCCTGAGTAGCTGGGATTACAGGCATGCGCCACCACACCCGGCTAATTTTGTCTCTTTAGTAGAGTTGGGGCTTCTCCACGTTGGTCAGGCTGGTCTTGAACACCCAAACTCAGGTGATCCACCCAACTCAGACTCCCAAAGTGCCTCTGGACCCAGCTCCACAATTTTACTTTTATGAATGTATTTGAGGAAATAAACAGATGAGAATGCAAAAATGTGCCGACTCTGGGTGCACTGCCTATGAGTTAGCACTGCTCCACAGGGAGCAGTAATAAAAAAAAGAATGCAAAAATGTGTGCACAAAGATGTGTACAGAAGGAAGTATTGTGGACGTTAGAGAAAAGAATGGAAACAATCTAAGAAGGTATCATCTATGTGCTTGAGAAATGGAGACATTTGCATGAGAAATTGTATGGAAGTCTGGGTTGAGGAAAGAGCCAATACTGGCTAAGAAAAAAACTATCTCGGCTGGGCATGGTGGCTCACCCCTATAATCCCAACACTTTGGGAGACCAAGGTGGGCAGATTACCTGAGGTCAGGAGTTCGAAACCAGCCTGACCGACATGTTGAAACGTCATCTCCACTAAAAATTCAAATATTAGCCAGGCGTGGGCTGGGGCAGGAGAATTGCTTGAACCTGGGGCAGAGGTTGCAGTGATCCAAGATCATGTCACTGCACTTTAGCCTGGGCAATAGAGTGAGACTCCGTCTCAAAAAAAAAACAAAAAAAACAAAACTGTCTCGAAAATATCTAGAAGAATCTTCTGCCTAACACCCAAGATGAGCTCTTCTTCCCATATCACATTTGGCATCAACAGCTTGCAAAGCAAAGCATGGCTTGAGCCTACTGCGGGCAGGGACACGGTCAGCAGCCCACATCAATCTGCGTCCATGAATAGGGAAAAGCAGTCGTTTAGCCAGGAGGGTGGGGCCCCTGTTGGCCACTAGTCCCTCCTGATGCCTCTCAAGCTACTAATGTGGCCAGTAGGACAGTAGTTATTTCATCTTGGCCTGAAATATTCAAATAGGGAATATGAATATTTCATTATCAGATAAGCATGCTATCCAAAACTCCTGAGGATGCATGGACAGAGAAATAGCATCATACATGTTTTATGTGATTCAAAAGTTCCTAATCAGAGGACCAACCACAGTAAACATCTCTCTTGGAAAGACATATACTGTAGGGAATAGAAGAAGATATTAAAAAATATTGAATTCCAAATGACAACAAGTTTTGAGAGGACATTGCCTTTATTCATCATTCAAAAAGCATGAATTGAGTGTCCACCCTGTGCTAACAGTGAACGAGACAGGCAAAATCTCTGTTCTCATGGAGTTTATCTTCTAGGGTGGGAAGAAAGATATTAAAGAAGCAAATAATAAATGGTGAGTATGGAGTGCTGTGGTGTGGACTAATAGGCTGGTGAGGCGGAGCGACTGGGGTAGGCATACTGGGAAGAAGAAGAGTGCTTGTGGGGAATTGCGAGCTTAGACCTGGTGTCTGAGAATGAACCAGCCCTGCAAACTAAAGCATTTCAGGCAGCAGGAACAAGTACTGGGACAGAACAGAAACCAGCCTGGCTTCAGCACAAAACAGGGAGACATGTGGGTGAAGGGGAGGAGGTGAGCAGGAACTAGGTCATCCAGGGTCTTATTCATTCTAAGAGCAGTTGGACACAGTGGTTCACACCTGTAATCCCAGCACTTTGGGAGGCTGAGGTGGGAGGATTGCTTGAGTCCAGGATTTCAAAACCAGCTTGGGCAACATAGCAAGTCCCTCTCTCTACTAAAAATTTTAAAAATTAGCTGGGCGTGGTGGAATGAGCCTGTAGAGGGCATTCAGCGTGAAATAATGTCTAGAAGTAGAAAGGTGAGTGTTCTACTCACTCTGGGCTGTGTAGATACTCATGAGGTTTTATGTCCTGAGTATGTCTAGGGTGGGTGAAACTATTTTGTGTTAGAGCTAGGGAAGCGCTGGGGCTGTTCAGCTGAAGAATGAGGGACTCAGGGGACAGGGGCACTGTCTGCAGATCTCTAAAGGGCTGCCCTGGGGCAGAGAGAGCAGGTCTGTGAGCCCCTCCCCAGGGCAAAGGTAGGTCCAGTAGGCAAGGATATAGAGAAAGAGCCCTCAGCTTAAGCATTGGAAAGACCTCAATAACAGGTTGAGCGTCCAAGAATGCAAATTTGGCCATATGTCTTTAGGTAGCGATCCTCCAGAAAGGGTCAGGTCGGAAGAATTCCAGAAAGTGTTTTGCACAATACCTGCAATGATGTTCTCTCAAAGATGTATTGGAGCTGATGGAGTCATGGTGTCTTCAGATCTGCCCCTCCTTCATTCCAGAGCTCTGCCACCCACCTAACGTTGGGAAACTAGAAACCTGGGCATTCTCCTAGACTCTTTCTCTTCTCCCACTCACGGCAATCAATCAGTCAATCACCAGGTCCCATCCAAGACAACCTCAGGATATCTCTGGAATCTGACCCCTTTTCTCCATCTATTGCTGCTGTCTTCACTCAGATCTTCGTAATTTCTTGTCCTGGCCTCCGTTATAGCTTCAGGTCTGTCCAGTAGCAATCTAACCGCAAGCTGATCATGTTAAGCCCCTTGGTAAAATATCTGCCCTCTCTCTCCATAGTTTCAGGATAAAGCATGGACACTTTAAAATGATATTCAACTCACCTCTTCAGGCTCACTGTTTTCTAGGTGCTTTAGCCTCCAGCCACATGTTACTGGCACCTGCCTTTGTTTTTGCTGAGAGAGTTTCCAGGTATACCACTCATGCATCCCAGCTTCCCCTATTGTCTACATCGGAAATTAACCAACGTGTTATGTTTGTTAGAATCAGGAACTGATGTTGATGCATTATTATTAAGTCTATAGTTTACCTTAAGATTCACCGTTTGTGTTATACATTCTATAGGTTTTTGTTTGTTTTGAGACAGGGTCTCACTCTGTCACTCAGGTGAGAGTGCAGTGACATGATCATAGCTCACTGCAGTCCTGAACCCTTGGCTCAAGCGATCCTCCTGCCTCCGTCTCCTGAGTAGATAGGACTACAGGTGTGTACCATCAAGCTTTGCCAGTTAAAAAAAGATTTTTGTAGAGACAGGGTCTTGCTATGTTGCCCAGGCTGATCTTGAATTCCTGGCTTCATGCAATCCTCCCACCTTGGCCTCCCAAACTGCTGGGATTCCAGGTCTGAGCTACTGTGCTTAGTTCTATAGGGTCTGATAAATGTTTGATGACATATATCCACCATTACTATATCATATAGAAAAGTTTCAGTGCCCTAAAAGTCCTGTGTTCCACTTATTTCTCTCTTGCCCCAAACTCTCCATGAATCTCTAGCAATGACTTTTCCTGGCTTTTTTTTTATGTCAAAAACCTACCCTGGCCAGGTGTGGTGGCTCATGCCTGTAATCTCAGCACTTTGGGAGACTGAGGCAGGTGGATCACCTGAGGTCAGGAGCTTGAGAGCAGTCTGGCCAACATGGCAAAACCCTGTCTCTACCAAAAGTACAAAAATTAGCCAGGAGTGGTGGCATGCACCTGTAATCCCAACTACTCAGGAGGCTGAGACACAAGAATTGCTTGAACCCGGGGGGCAGAGTTTGCAGTGAGCCGAGATTGCACCACTGCACTCCAGCCTGGGCTACAGAGCAAGACTGTCTCAAAAACAAACATACAAAAGACAAAAAACCTACCCATTTATTTCCTTAGGAAGCCTTCATATATTTTTCTATGTTGGGTTCTCTCTCTCTCTCTCTCTCTCTCTTTCATTCTGTGTGTGTGTGTCTCTCCCTGCCTCCCTCCCTCTTCCCCCATATTACCAACCCTGCTGGATAGATTTTACCTCATGAGTGAAGAAACAGAGGCTCATTTATTGGAATAACTTGCACAAGACCACAGAACCAGCGAGCCTGGGGACTGAGATTTGAATCCAGCCCTGTCTGTTTCCAAACCCACCCAGAGCCCTTTTTTATAAAGCCCTTGATCCTGTGCACTGTCTTCCTTCCCTCTTGATTGAGAACTTGAGATCAGGGACTATTTCCAATTCAGGTCTGGGTCTTCAGAACCTAACCCTAAATGCTAAACAGAGCAGGGATTTAAGATAAATATGCATGGATTAAAAAAATATTTTGTTTATTGGAATACTAATGACTAGCTAGAGACATTAAAGAAGAAAAAATCTGGAGTCCTTGGGCTGTCTGCAGGAAAAGATGTTTACCCCATGCACTCCAGCAGACTCTCTGGGCTCAGCCTCTTGAGCGAATTTAATTCCAGTGCCAATGACCCGGGGGTGTGCATGTGTGCTTGCTAGTTCAGGAGCTCCATTTCCCCCACACCTAGGATGCTCTTAAGAGAGAAACAGCCTCCTTTCATCCCAGCCTGAAGAGGCCTGGAGAGGCCCATCCTTCCCATCTGGGCTCCCCTGGAGAGGGGCCAGGCCCGGGTGTGCTCACATGTGTGCACTTGAGCTCAGCGCCTTCTCTCTTCAACCATCACACCACCAGATGCATAGTTCTCCTCTCTGCTAATGCAATTTATATGTCTGAGCATGAACAGAGGATTTGTGAGCCTTCAAGGCAGTGGCTTTGGAAATTACCATGACAGGCCAGGGCTGCTGGATAGAGAATTGGGGTTTAGGAGACTTTGGAGGAATTATTTTCAAAGGTGCAGAGGCTCCTCCTGGACAGGAGGAAGAGCATCTTCTGGGCTCTGAGAATATAGGTTTTTATTTGTTTTGTTTTGCCCATCCCTTGTCCTCCCCCAGGCTCTCCCAGGATTCCTTTTAAGACATCCCCAATAAGTCTTTCTGGCTTAACAATGCATAAGACAGGAGCTCCTCACTGTGATGGAACAAAGGTTCATTTAACAGGATCAGCTGGTTGGGGAGGCGAGGTGGGAATAAGAGTTTGGGATTACACAGAGACTGGGGCTCTCACCAGCTGGGGAAAAGTCGGTGCTTTTAAAACTCTCTGAGCCTCAGCCCCTACCTGATAAAATTGAAAGGGGTAAGTCATGTCCAGCAGGCAGTAGTGTTTTGTACTGAAATGGACTCAGGCTTTTGTGTCCAAAAAACCTGTGTGGCCTCAAGAAAGCTACTCAACTTCTCTGAGGCTCTTTTCTATCATATGTGTGTTCGGGAATTCCCAAGTACCCTGCAGTGTTGTTTGGAGGGACTAAAACAGATCATGTGGAGAAAGTACTCGTAGTAGTGCCTGGTGCCTGGCACCCAGTAAGGGCTCAGTCAATCGCACTTCCATCCGTGGTAGATGCCTGTTCTTTTCTCCTGCCTCACTGCAGGGCCCAAGCTACCACTTCAGTCTCAATGGCTCCTCCCTCACGTCCCACTCCAAACTCTCATCCTTTCATAGTCTGTCTTTTTTTTTTTTTTTGAGACAGGGTCTCACTCCGTCACCCAGACTGGAGTGCAGTGGTGCAATCTCTGCTCACTGCAACCTCCACCTCCCAGGTTCAAGTGATACTCCTGCCTCAACCTCCTGAGTAGCTGAGATTACAGACACGTGCCACCATGGCCAGCTAATTTTTGTATTTTTAGGAAAGGTGGGGATTCATCATGTTGGCCAGGCTGGTCTCGAACTCCTGAACTGAAGTGATCCTTGACCTCCCAAAGTGCTGGGATTACAGGCGTGAGCCACTGCGCCCAGCCCATCATCTGTCTTGATTGACAGTTACAAGTCTGCTGACTTTATCTGCACATCCAGGGACTTTAATGCCTTCCATGCCTGTCTAGAAAAGCCCTTTCTGAACCGATTCTGACCAGGCCTTTTTCCTGCTTAAGAAAACTCTTATGGCTCCCTGTCACCTACCAAGATAAAACCTAAACTCCTTGCTGCCTTCCACCTCCTTAGTCTTACTTCCTCTGCCTTTAAGCATATGTCACACTGTAGCATCAGAGTCAATGACTACAGCTTCCAGTGTCAAGCATTTCTTGTCCATATTTCTTGTGTATCATTATCGATCTTTCTCCCTCCCAAGGTGAGGATGATTTTCTTAGTGAATTTTGAAAAGAATGGTATCCTGATCTAGTTAAGAAATAATTCTAAGGAAAAACACAACAATAATTTTTTTCTTTATGCCTTGAAAACCACCTGAGTTTTGTCATCGATTTATTCACTGTTTTCCTATGAGCTGCAGTGGTAGAATGAGCAGAGCATTCTACTGTATTTCTTTGTAATTTCCCTGTGCTGGGTTGCAGGTCTGGAAAATGATAGATGCCTAAAATTGATCAGGGTAATCGATGCTACGTGAAGTATTTACACATGATGGATGTGTCATCTACCAGATGTGGGTGTTGGCAATGGCTTGCTTGTTTATAAAACCCCTGAGATCCCATTTGTATGACTGACTAATGTTTGCACACAGAGCTATTGGCTGTGTTTCTGAAATGACTATTTATTCGACATGACCACCTTTCTCCTTTACTTCCCCATTCATCACAAGCCCTGCTGCTCTTTCCTACATAACAAAATAAGGGTTTTATTCAATCTTCTTTCTCCTTGACCTCTGTGATATATGGAGGTGGTTTTATTTTGCATTTCCAACTGGCTTCCAGTCTTGCCTCCTCTCTGATTTGAAACTCACACGTTGCTGGTGCTCTGTCATGAGGCTCCAACTGCACCTGCAATAGAGACTCTAAACCCCCAAGGACAGCATTTAGAGTTTTCCCCAGCCTGGCCTCAGCTGACATTTCCAGATGTACGTCGTGCCAAGGACCCCAGCACTGGACATGGATGTTCTCATTATAAGTGACAGAAACCCAAGCTCACTAGCTTATACCCACAGAGATGTTTACTGACAGGTCCTGGCATAGGACACAGAATTGGAGAAAGGCCTGCCTGAACCAGCCCAGCTCTGGGGACCTCCGAGACCGGAAGGAGACTGCCAAGACCAGAAGAGACCGGAAGCAGTTGCTCCCAAACCTTGAGCAACTGCCATCTCCCTACTTGTCTTGTGTGATGGCCTCATTCTCTCCTGCAGACAGGTTTTGTCTACATAGTAGGAATGTGGCCCTCATCAGTTTAACTCCTCATCAAGAAAGTGCTTTCTTCCTGCTGCTCTAGGGGAGGGACACTGATTAGCCTGGATTGGGTCAGTGCAGCCTTGGACCAGTTACTAAATCTGGAGGTTGGGGAGCTGTAACTGACCCAGCCAGAATCACTGGCCCAACTCTGTGGTCAGGAGGAGGGCAGAATAGACTCTTAGAAGAAAGGAGGAGAAGGAGTAGGCACAGCGGCTCCCATCTGTAATCCCAGCACTTTGGGAGGCTGTGGTGGGAAGATCGCTTGAGGCCAGGAGTTCAAGATCAGCCTGGGCAACAAAGTAAGTCGCTCTCTCTACCAAAAAATGAAACAAAACAAAAACCAGACAGGTATGGTGGTGTGTACTTATATAGTCCTAGCTACTTGGGAAGTTGAGGTAGGAGGGTCACTGGAGCCCAGGAATTGGAAGTTGCAGTGAGCTATTATCACATCATTGCACTCCAGCCTGGGTAACAGAGTGAGACAGTGTCTCTAAAAGAAATCAAAGAAGAAGAACAGTGGGAGGAGGAAATGAAGGGGGAGGAGGAGAAGAAGGGGGAGGAGAAGAGGAGGAGGAGGAGGGAGGGGGGAAGAGGAGGGGAGTGTACTGGGCAGACAGAGCTGTGGCTGCCATTCCTGCTCTGCACATCCTAGCCACAGTGCATGTGCCATTAGTTAAGCACTTACTGGGCACCAACCTTCTGTGCCCGGCTCCAGCCTTTCTTCAGTGGACCTCACAATCTGGTGGAGAAAACAAATACCCAAACGGATCATTCCAGTGCAAGGAGTAGAGTGCACCAGTGTTGGCAGACTCAGCATGCTGTCAGAACCCACACAGGAGGCTTTGAACTCAATCTGTTCGGTAAAGGAGGCTTCCTGAAACAGTGACAGGGACCCCGGTCTTGAAGGGAACAGTGTGAGTGAGCTAGGTGATAAAGAAGGAATGCGCATTCCATGTGAGCAGCAAGTTGAAGTTGTGAGACCCAGGCCTGTGCCCAGGAGGATCAGCAGCTCTGGAAGGTGAGGGCGTGGAGTGTGAGGTACACAGGGACAGGAAGGGTGGGCGGGCTTGGAAATGCCTCACCTTTGGCCTTGGCTCTTGCCTGTCCCTCCTGCTGTCCACGCTCAGCCTCAAGGCCAGGCTCTGCAGCAGACCTGCCGTTTTGAATCCTTCAGTGGAGAATCACAGCGTCCTCAGGGATTCTGCAGCATCTTACAGGTGCCTCTGTTCTAGACTTTTATGTTCTGCCTTGCTTTCAGTTATTTATTTACACATCTGAGGTCCTTTACTACATCAAAAGACTCCTTGAATGCAGGAACCATGCTCTCAACGTCCTTATCTCTCACACAGCTCCTTGTTCAGTGTTCAGCAAATAACTGAATTGTGATCACTTGGCTAATTGGGTAGTTTTTCCACCTTGGGAGCAACTACCAAAATGACATTGGTTTCATGTAAGTTGAAAGAATTTTAAAAGTTATCTATCAACATTTTTTCAATGTATTCAATTATATACATATATATATATATTCCAAAACAAAAAGAGCTTTATGGATTTTATTGATTGTAAAGTTGATAAATATGCATGCAGAAAATGTAAATGATACATAAAAGCATAAAGAATAAATTTAAAATCACACAAGATACTATCTCCCAGAGGCAGCCACTGTTACCACTGTGTTAACATTACAGATAACAACCTTTCAGACACTTCTCTATAAATCTAGCTATTATTAATATATAACTTTATAAAAAGGTAATAAAAACTGCAACAAAAGCTAGCCCTCAGAGTAATAAGTTCAAAAGAATTTAACAGATGAATAAAATATGGTTTTTTTTTCTTTTGAATAGCCTAAATGGGTTCTTTGATGTTCCCTGAGGGATTAAACACACTCAAGATTTGCCTGAGAAACTTCTACCTGCTCTGTCTCTCTTTTATTGAGATGTAATTGATATGCCATAAAATTTACTATATAAAGTATACAATTCAGTGGTTTTTGAGTATGCTCACAGGGTTGTGCAGCTATCACCACGATTTTATTCCAGAACATGCCCATCACCCCAAAAGGGAATGCCATACCTTTTAAACCGTCACTACCCATTTCATTCTCCCTCCAGCTCCTGGCAACTAATAACTTAGTTTCTTTTTCTTTTTTTTTTTTGAAGACAGAGTCTCACTCTGTCGCCTAGGCTGGAGTGCAGTGCAGTGGTGTGATCTCAGCTCACTGCAACCTCTGCCTCCCGGGTTCAAGCAATTCCCCTGCCTCAGCCTCCTAAGTAGCTGGGATTATAGGCACACACCACCATGCCTGGCTAGTTTTTGTATTTTTAGTAGAGATGGGGTTTTGCCATGTTGGCCAGACTGGTCTCAAACTCCTGACCTCAAGTGATCCGCCTGCCTTGGCCTCCCAAAGTGCTGGGATTACAGGTGTGAGCCACCGTGCCTGGCCACTAATTTAGTTTCTGTCTCCATTTTATTTCTGTCTCTATGGATTTGTCCATTTTGGACATTTAATGTAAATGGAATTATATAATATGATGCCTTTTTTATTGGGTTTCTTTTATATAGCATAATATTTTCAAGGTTCATCAATATCATAGCATATGTTAGTATTTCATTTATTTTTATGGCTGAATAGTATTGCATTGTATGGCTATACCACATTTTGTTTATCCATTCATCAGTTGATATGATTTAGATGGTTTCTACCTTGGCTGTTATTAATAATATTGCTATGAACATTAGTGTAAAAGTTTTTATTTAAGCATTTGTTTTCACTTTTCTTGGGTATATACCTAGGGATAAAATATATGAGTCATATGGTAACTCTATACTTAACTTTTTGGGGATCTGCCAAACTATTTTCCAAAGTGGCTACACTATTTTACATTTTCACCAGCAATGTATAAGAGTTTCACTTTTTCTGTGTCCTCAGCAACACTTGTTATTGTCTTTCTGATTATAACCATCCTGGTGGGTGTGAAGTAATAGATCATTATGGTTTTGATTTGCGTTTTTCTTTTCTTTTTTTTTGGGACAGGGTCTTGCTTTGTCACTCAGGCTGGAGTGCAGTTGCACAATCATGGCTCACTGCAGCCTCAAACACCTGGGCTCCAGCAATCGTCTTGCCTCAGCCTCCCAAGTAACTGGGACTACAGATGTGTGCCACCATGCCTGGCTAATTAAAACAAAATTTTATTTTTGTAAATTTGTTTCACTATGTTGCCCAGGCTGGTCTCGAACTCCTGAGCTCAAGAGATCCTACTGACTTGGCCTCTCAGAGTGCTGGGATTACAGACATGAGCCACTGTACATAGCCTGCAGTTTTCTAATGATTAATAAAGTTGAGTAATTTTTATATGCTTATTGGCAATTTATATATCTTTTTTGGAGAAACGTCTATTTCTTCACATACTTTGTCCACTTTGTAACTGGGATATTTGTATTTTAATGTTGAGGCTTTAAAGTTCCTTAAATATTATGACCACTGTAGACCTGATTTGCAAAACATTTTTTTGCCATTTCATGGCTTTTTAACTTTCTTGATAGTGTACTTTGAAGCACACACATTTTTTAAGTTTGCTGAAGTCCAGTTTGTCTGTTTTTCTTTCCAGGGTGTGTTTCCTGATATGTCCTCACAATATTGATTTTGTTTTGTTTTGTTTTGTTTTTTGAGATTGAGTTTTGCTCTGTCACCCAGGCTAGAGTGCAATGGCACAATCTTGGCTCACTGTAACCTGCACCTCCTGGGTTCAAGCAATTCTTGTGCCTTGGCCTCCCAAGTAGCTAGGATTACAGGCATGCACCACCACGCCTGGCTAATTTTTGTATTTTTAGTAGAGACGGGCTTTCACCATGTTGGTCAGGCTGGTCTTGAACTCCTGACCTCAAGTGATCCACCCACCTTGGCCTCCCAAAATGCTGAGATTACAGGAGTGAGTCACTGTGCCTGGCCGGGATTCATTGTTTTAACCCTGCCCCAACCAGACTCTTCTGCTCTCTAACTGCCCTTCCAAGTCTTCCAGGCAGCCCGGGCATCTGAAACACTGGGATTTCTCATTACCCAAAGTTCTGTGTTCATGGCAATCACTACATCTTCCACATAAGACACATAAGACTTTGGATGGACTTCAAGACTCACCTTGACATTGGCTTGAAACTTTCTCCAGCTCTGGCTCCTGTGACAAAGACTCTATTGATTGTCCCTCCACCTCTGTCTGCTCCTCTCTGACTCCTCACTGGACTCTTCATCTTGCTCAGGGTTTGCCATACTCTCACTTTTCTCTCTCTTCTCTCTACTTTCTGGTTTTCACCTTTGACTTCTTCAATGACCTCCTCTCTTTGGCTCCTTAGTGATGGAAGGCAAAACAGTGAGGTGGACCTTGGTGTCCAGCCTGGCTTGGAAATATACAAGCCAGAAACCTTGGAAAAATTTATTTATTGCTCTGTTCCTTTGTTTCCTCATCTATCCAATAAGGATAAGAATAGTGTCTTCCAAAGGAGCTCTTGTGAGGCCAAAGGAGATATCATAGATACCCTGTGCCCATGATAGAGTGAGTACCCAAAAATATTCACCAGTGGGGCCCCATTATCACTTCAAACTCACCCTGTTCAAGCCAAGCTCATAATTTCACTCCAAACTAGAGCCTTCTGTTTTTTACCCCCTTCATCCTGCTAGTGCCCTCACTTTGGGGTCACCTCCGACCAGGCCTTGTTCACTAATGATAATATCATCCCACTTGTGTTCCATATCGCCAGAGCTTGTCCATGCCCAGGAGTTGCTTTCTTTCAACCTGGAGCACCAGTACCTGATCCCGCTAACTTCTTTCAAAATACCCCCTTCTCCCTCTTTTCTTTCCACCCTCACGGCCCCTGTCCTAGCTGTGTACTCACTGGACTCTGAGTGGTGGAACAGCCCCTGATACCACTATGGCCTGACTGTCCCTGATTCCTGGCCTTTAGATTTGTCTCTCACAAGAGCTAGGAGTCCAGGCACCTTCCTGTGGTTCCTACAGCTTTGGTTCTTTTTCCTGGCAAGTTGGGGCCACACACTAACCTGGCAAAATGTGGGAGAGGGAGCGAACTGTAGAATTTGGAGGTGGGAGCTCTTGATTGTAGACTAGACTTGCCACAGGCTTGCCAGGGGACCCAGGCAAGTCTTTATGGTTTTTGGACCTTGATTTCCGCATCCATGTAGTGAAGATGAAGAGTTTCACAGTCTTGAAGGCTCCGGCACCTCTGATGTGTGGCGGTTTATCACCTGTGATCTCTTCTAATTACAAGGCTCATTCACAGGGCTTCTGAGATGTTCCTTTTTCCTTCTCTCTCTACCTTGACAGATTTGTCTTCTAAGGTGAGTTTCTCCTTTGCCAAGTCCTACTCAGACCTCATTTCCTGTCTCTGACTCACTCCGCTTGGCTTCTTCCCCTGCCTCATAGCACAGGGTGTGTGCATTGATGTACAAATGTATTCTGATTGTTGGCATAGCCTCTGCCTCTGTGTTCTCTTGGTCTTGCAGAAAGTCTCTGCCTCCTGTCTCTCCTATTCTATCTCAGCCCCCACACTGAGACCCCATGGGATCTTTCTAAAGCTTAAATCTGAGCTTGTTACTCTCCTACTGAAAAACCTTCAGTGGCTCTCCAAAGCCTCAGGATCAAGGTTATCTCCTTAGCCTCCTTTTCAAGCATCCCACACCCCTCTAGTCTGGTCTGATCTCAACCTAACTGCTCTACTCAGCTGCTCCCAAAGAGATGGGCCCCCAATTCCTTTGCTGATTCTGTCCCTGCGCATGGAGCATGCCCTCCCCTCTCTTCTGTGTCTGGTGACATTCTTTTCACCCACTGGGCCTCAGATCAACTGTTACTTTCTTGGGAAGCTTTCCTTGATCTCCCCATTCAAAGAAAAATGCTGTTACTTGTGCATTCCTGCAGAATGTTATTCACTTTACAGAGAAGGGTCATTTTCTTTCTTCTTTATCTCATGATGAAGGCAGGGGCAGTGTCTGAGGCAGCCAGGTGGTCAGCACATTGGTGCTACTCAGTATACATTTGGTGACTAAGGGAATGGCTTCTTTATGGACTTCTGGCTTTTATCTCCCTCCCTAGTTGGGCTACGTGAGAGGCCTCCTCTGATCTACCCACCATAGATAGATCTTCTTGAAGGGCAGCTGGGTTCATCTGCTGCCAAGCCCAACGTGTGTTCCACATTTAAACAAAGGAGCAGGAAGAAGCCAGGATTAGTGCAAGATCCTAGTCACTGAGCACACAGACAACTGCTGGCACAGGAAGCTTTGGTGAAATTCCCAGCAAGTGCCTGCAAAAGCCGGTGGTCGATGGTGCCCGTAGGTGAGATTCCCACTGGCTGTGCTGTGGAGCCTGATCATCTGGATTCTTCCAGTTCTAGAGAGCTGGAGCTGGTGCTTGAGATCAATGTGTTCCAGCCCACTCATTTTATAGATGCAGAAGCTGAAGCCCCAAGAAGGCTTCCCAAGACCACCCAGCAAATCAGGGCAGGGCTGGGAAAGAAACCCAGGGCTCTCACTCCCGGGCCTGGGTTCGTCCATCTTCACCAGGCTGTGAGGTTTTATGAGTACAGTTATAATTCCCGGATGTTTTCTTTCATGAATAGGGATTTTCCTAGAGCTGGATTAATGCGACCTTGAAATTGGCACTTATCGTTGAAATCCAAGAGCAAAATCACTGATGGAGGAAGCGAGGGAGGGGAGAGAGGGATGGGAGAAAGAAAAAAAGGAGAGAGAGAAACAAAGAGAGAATAAGATAGGGACAAAGAAGGAAACACAGGGCCAGAAAGAAATAGAGATGAAAAACAATCAAACCCCAACAAAGAGATCAAAAGAGAGTCAGAAAGAGACCACCAGACAGTGTGTGAGAGAGATGGGAAGCAGAGACAGAGGGAGACTACAATAACGGAGCCCTCTCTATGACTGCCTGTCTCCTTCCTCCGCAGGGCCCCTGGGAAATACTTCAAAGGTAATTGCAGCTGCTGCCTGCTCTGGATTCTGTGAGGTCTCTAGGATGACATGGCTTGAAGGTTCTTCACTGGAGCCCAGGGCTTCAGCTTTCCAGGTAGTGCGTGCGTTACAGCAGCTATGTGAGTATGAGGTGGGACTTTGAGAAAAGTGCTGGGGTCCATTGGGTTTCCTGAGGCAGCACAAAGAGCTCAGAAGGGCAGGAACATCTAGCCCTGGCCTGGGGTCTGGTGCTGCCTGGCTGGGGGTCTTCAGAAGGTTTTTACTCCAGAGCTTCAGTCAGCTGGTCCCTAAAGTTCTCCTAGCTTTAAAATTCCTGACTGATTGAGCCGATGGGACTTAAAGATAAAAGGGTCCATCCCTTCTTGGATGCTCACCCCTAACCACTACTTTGGGATCATGTCAGCCATCAAGGATGTAGTCAGAGAGGAATTGTCCACCCAAGGAGACTAACTTCATCTATTGATTTCTCCAGCTAAGAAATATTCCTAGTAGAAATGTGAAATCACAGACCATCAGAGCTGGAGGGGCACCAGGCATGTCTTTCTTGAGTTCCTCATTGCTCAGAGAGACAGACTCAGAGAGCTGTGATCAGGATGGGAGCTAGAAGGTAGAACTTGCATCTGGTGGCCCAGTCACAGACCCCAGTGCACCAAGCTACATGCTGAGTGGCAGGGAGTGAAGTGGACAGGTTTCTTAGGCAGTGAGAACAGCCAAGTTCCCAGAAACATCTCCAGAATTTGGATTGGGATGGTACTGCTTCTCCCTTCTATTTCCCTACTTAGGCTGTTTCAGAGAGCCACTTGGACTGTCCCATCTTATTGCTCAGGAGCTAGCTCAGAGGCAGCTGGCTGCTTACTACCCCTTTAATCACAGGAACTCAAGACTTTCAGCTCCTCTCTCTCAAAGGCTGGCCAGCCCTGTGGGCACGATCTTAGAGGAGGCTGCTCCATGACTGTGCTTTTGGGAGTGCTGGGCAGTGGCTGCAGAAGGCAGCAGATGGGGATATGTCAAAAAGAAGGAAAGGGTGTTCAAAAGATGAGTTCAGACATACAAATCCGTCTGCGTTATCCACCATGAGTCACCAAGTGGTGGAGTGGACTTTTTTTCATAGATATTCTGAGGTCGTCTTTTTCTTTGTGGGTTTTTTTTTTTTTTGAGATGGAGTCTTGCTCTGTCACCTAGGCTGGAATGCAGTGGCAGCACAATCTTGGCTCACTGCAACCTCCTCCTCCCAGGTTCAAATGATTCTCCTGCCTCAGTCTTCCAAGTAACTGGGACTACAGGTGCTCGCCACCACACAACTCTACTAAAAATAAAATAACTCTATTTTTAGTAGAGTTGGGATTTCACCGTGTTAGCCAGGCTGATCTCCGTCTCTTGACCTTGTGATCCGCCTGCCTTGGCCTCCCAAAGTGCTGGTGTTATAGACGTAAGCCACTGCACCCAGACCTTGTTTCTTTACTTATTCATTCAGACACATATTCATTCACTCATGTAACCAACCAACCAGTCATTCATGCTGTGCATGTTCAGTTGTAGTGATGGTGGAGGTGGAGGGGGTGCATCGGTGGTGGTGATGGTCGTGGTAGGTAGGTTATGTTGGTGCGGCCGGTGGGGGTGCTTTTGTTGGTGGTGGGTGGTACTGATGGGTGTTGGTGATGTTGTGTGTAGTGGTGGTAGTGGGTGATGGTACTGATGGTGGGCAGTGGTGGTAGTAGCTGAGTGTTTTTGATGTTGGGTGGTATTGATGGTAGTGATCGTAGTGTTGTTGATGGATATATCAGTGGCAAAGCTGATGCAGATAGTGGTGGTGGTGGTGAGTGTTATCTGTAGGGATGGTGCTTGGAACAAGAATAGTGGTGATGGATGTTTTGGGAGTAAACATGTTGCTGTTGATGGGAGTAAACGTGTTGCTGTTGATGGGAGTATGGTGATAGTGATCATGGTATCATTGCTTATGATGATGGTAGTTTTGCTGGTAGTGGTGCTGTCAATGGGTAGTTGTAGTTATGGTGGTATTGATGATGGTATTGTTGACGGAAGTTGTATTAGCTTTCTATTGCTGCTATAAGTTATCACAAATTTAGTGGCTTAAAATGACACATATTTATTATCTTACAGTTTTGTAGAGCACAAGTCCAACATAGGGTTCACTCGGCTAAAATCAAGGTATCAGCAGGCTTAATTCCTCTCTGGGAGCTCTAAGGAAGAGTTGACTTCCTTTCGTCTTCCAGCTTTTAGAGGCCACACCCATTCTTTGGCTCATGGACTCCTTCCAGCGATGTTACAAAGCTTGTGATGGCATATCTGTCTGACCCTTCCCCCATTGTCTATCTCTCTCTTTGACCACAGACAGGGAAGGTTTTCTGTTTTCATCGACTTGTGGTTAAATTGTACCCACTCAGGAAACCCAGGATAATCTCCCTATCTCAAGGTCTGTCCCCTTAATCACATATATAAAGTCCCTTTTGTCATGTAAGGTAACAGATTTACAGATTCTGGGGATTAGAGTGTGGATATCTTTATGGGATTAATGTTTTGACCCATCATAGAGGGAATGACGGTAGTGATGATGGTGGTGACCGTGATGGTTGTGGCACTGGGATGATGAGTGTAGTGACGGTGGAGGGGTAATGGTTGTGGTATGGGGCAGGGCGAGTGGCAATGATGTTGGTGGGTGGTAATAGCTGTAGTGTTTTTGAAAGGGTTATGGGAGTGTGTTATGGGAGTGTGGGCAATGGAGACAGATCCCCCACTTTGGTCCTCAGCACTCTCTGTGGTCAGGAAGGAGCTGTGACCTGGACAAAGCACCTATATCTGCAGATGCATGGTGTTCAGGGACATGAGAGACGAAAAATGAAAAGCTTTGGGGGCTTGGAAGAGGTAGGTGTCCTTGCTGGCATGGGCTTAGGAAGCTTTCTGGACCTTGAAATATAGCTAGCCATTAATAAACTCCATAACATTAATAGCTTTGGCTGGGCGTGGTGGCTCACACCTGTAACCCCAGCACCTTGGGAGGCTGAGGTGGGTAGATCACCTGAGGTCGGGAGTTCAAGACCACCCTGGCCAACATGGCGAAACTCCGTCTCTAATGAAAATACAAAAATTAGCCCAGCATGGTGGTGGGCGCCTGTAATCCCAACTACTTGGGAGGCTGAGGCAGGAGAATCGCTTGAACTCGGGAGGCAGAGGTTGCAGTGAGCCAAGATCACGCCATTGCACTCTAGCCTGGGTAATAGAGCAAGACTCTGTCTCAAAAAAATTAATAGCCTTGTTGCTTTGTATTTGTAATAGCTGCTAATTAAACACAGTCAAGCAACACAGAAAAGCACAAAAAAATTTTTTTTAAAGTAACCAAAATCTTACTTCCCATAATAAGGTTGAGGAGGGAGGTCATTTCTATACTCAGAGGTGGAGGTTGGGGGGTTCCTGACTCAGAAGGACATTCCCTTCCAGAGGGAGGAAGCAGAGTGAGCAGTGCCCAAGGGGAGGGATGGTTCCATGTCCTGGGAGACAGGGGAGTGGCACGTGTTCAGTGCAAGTGGGCACAGTGCTTCCAGAGCCAGGCAGGGGTGAAGTGGGGTGGAGCAGAACAGGCTCTCCCTTGCCTGCCCTTTGTCCTGTGATCTGCCTGGGTGAGCAGATAAGCTTCAAGGACCATTGCATTCTGTGCAGCACTCCAGGGGTTGGGGGGGAGGTGCACTGAAATGTGTTATGCAGGCCACCACGGAATTGCAATGAACAGGAAGGATCTAGAAAGGGACAATATCATGTTCCTTTTCTCTTCTCCCTCTAGCACCATCCCTCCCTTCCTCTGCCCTTGAGCAGAGCCTCCCAGAATCCCAGGCATTTCTGCCTAGTCATGGATCTGTGTGAGGCTAAAGAAGCATCCCTGACAATGACCTTGGGGGAAGAGACCTTTTTGGGTCCTACTGATGCTAAGGGGATACCTGGAAGGTATCCATGCAAACGGACCAAGAAATGTCAGAGTTTTAACCAGTCCCTTAAGATGATCAAGCCTATGTCTTTTCAGTCTTTCCCACCTTGTTTATTCTTTAAGTTGTGACATCGTTTTGTTAAGCAACATTTTCAGTGAAAGTCCAATATGGACAGCAACAAGTAGGAGAATGCTTTGAGTGAAGTCAAGGAAGAAGTCTCTGCCTAGCTGAGCGCCTAACACCAGCTGGTCAACTCACCCCAGGCCTTGGATCGGGGTGGGAAATGGGGGGAACATGCTTGTCTTTCAGGGCCATTAGGGATGATATAATATATGTAAAGCTTGGGACTCTAATGCGGGGAGACATTGAAGGCTTCCTAGTGGCTTAGGCTCACTCCAGGCTCTGTTTGGGAGGAGGGGATGGGGGTTAGGAGCCTGGAACATGGCCCTGGAGGGTTCCCAGACAGGCAGATTATCATTCTAACAGTTGCCCTCCAGGCACCTCCTGCCCCAATTCAACACACACTTCCACTCTACCTACATCCCACTGCCAACGTAGGTGGCTTCAGTGTCCCCTGGACTTATCACTGCACTTCAGCCCCACCCAGGATCACCTTTGATAACAATTGCAGCAGCTAATGTTAATGGAGCACCTGTCTCGCACCAGGCCCTGTTCTAGGTTCTCCATACAGGTCATCTTGTTTGATGCTCCCAGTAGCTGGAGCCTTGCTCTGTCGCCCAGGCTGGAGTGAATCGGCCAAATCTCGGCTTACTGCAACCTCCACCTCCCAGGTTCAAGCGATGCTCATGCCTCAGCCTTTCCTGTAGCTAGGATTATAGGCCTGCGTCACCATGCCCTGCTAATTTTTTGTATTTTAGTGGAGATGGGGTTTTGTCATGTTGCCAACCTGGTCTTGAGCTTCTGAGCTCAGGTGATCTGCCCTCATCAGCCTCCCAAAATGCTAGGATTCCAAGTGTGAGCCACCATACCCAACCAGAGCACTATTCTACTCATCCTACATATGAGGTAGGACTCACGATTTGCCCAAACTCATGCAGGTCAGGAGTAGCAGAGCTGGGATTTGGCGCAAGTACCATTGTGCCTGAACCAACACCACCTGGGGCTTCCCCACCTCTGAAACCTCAGCTGCCACAGCTCACTCCTTGGCCACAGGATCCCTCTGAACCTTATAGAGATCTTTAGGTCCTTTTTGTACCTTCCCCCCATTTCACTCAGTCTCATAGCCCCTCCTACCTTCACTTTACCTGCCTAAATCCTTAGACTCATACTAGCCATCTCCCCAGTGCTCTGAAGCCCCAAAGGTATTACCAGATCTAGTGAAAACCCAGTTTCCCTTCCTGGAAGGAGAAGCCAAACTGCTCATTTGAAAGTGGGCTGCCTTGGAACCTTCTGAAAGGTCTGCAAAATTCATCTTCTGTAGAAATGGTTATTTTGTTTAGAGAACTCCTTTGAGAGCCTTTAGGTGAGGCAAAAGGCATGGGCAGGGACCCCAGCAGCTCTGGATAGAGGATGGAAGAGCAGAGAGCATCAGGGGAGGGGACTCCCAGGTGCACTGCCCAACACACCTCTGGAGGCCCATCCACATGGCCTTGTGAATGCAGCCTCTGGGATGTAGCATGTTTTACCCCTTTGGGAAAGGGGGTAAAAGGGAGCTTTACCCCTTCTTGGAAGGGTGCCCCTCCCCAGCCCCACAACCAGTGAGAACCTCAGCAGGACTCATCACAAAGGCTGTTCCTCAACTCTCCCCTGGAATAAGAGAGGGAGTGGTTATGCCCCACCTTATGTACCTCCAAAATGTCATCCAAAGTCCTTCCTTTAGACTCCGAGGCTCTATGAAATCTGTCCCATATCTCATCACCCACCAGGGCCACACCGCTTCCTGCTTGCCTCCAACACCAAGTGCAATCCAGCTTCCATGCTGCCTTTGCACCTTGGCACCTGCTCCTCTCTCTGCCGGGACTTGCACCCCTGGGTGTCTAAAGGGCTGCTTCTTCATTTAATTTTGTCTTTGCTCAAAGGTCACCTCGCTGGAAAGGCCTTCCCTGACCTGCCTTGCTAAGATCGCACACGGTCACTGTCTCTTCACTCTGCTTAAATTGTCTTCATAGCACTGATCATTACCTGATGTCAAAGTATAATTTCCAAAGAGTCAAAAACATGACTTTCATAGAAGCATCCAGTGGGATGTGTCAGTGATTTATTTAACTCATTAGTGAGGAATCAGCAAGATGACAGAGCTGGTTCAAGAGGGGATATGAGAACCTGCTATATGTAATCAATGGAAAAAGAGTGCTGGAATAAGATGGCAAAGTTAGATACTAAATTGGTTAATGTCCCATAGGACGATAAAACTGCAACCTTTGGGGTTATCTTTTCTTTCAGAGAAACGATTTGCATCTCTGCTGGGCAAAAATAATTTGCAGCTTATTAATCTTCTTGAAGTTAACATTTAACTTCCTAGAGTCTGGGCCCTAATCAATAGTAAATAGTAAGTCAAGCAGAAGCGACTCTCTAGAACAGCGCTGTCTAAAAGGACTTTCTCCAATGAAGAAAATGTTCTACATCTGCACCAACCAATAAGATAGTCCCCAGCCCCAAGTGGCTGTTTAGCTCTTGACATGTGGTTGGTGTGATTGAGAAACAGAATTTTAGTTGTTTGAATTAAATTTTAATACATTCAATCAATATAGTAAATATTATATGTATTGACATATGTATTTTACTATAATATTAAGATAATGGAACATGAATAATTTAATATTTATATATATAAATTATATGTAAATATGTAACTTATGAGCTGGGGATGGTGGCTCATGCCTGTAATCCCAGGACTTTGGGAGGCAGAGGCAGGCAGATTGGCTTAGCTCAGGAGTTCAAGACCAGCCTGGGCAACATGGCAAAATCTCATCTCTACCAAAAATACAAAAAATTAGCTGGGCATGGTGGTGAGCACCTGTGGTCCCAGCTACTCGGGATGCTGAAGTGGGAGGATCGGCTGAGCCTGAGAAGTGGAGGTTGCAGTGAGCTGAGATCACGCCACTGCACTCCAACCTGGGTGACAGAGTGAGACCCATCTAAGATATATATATATATTTATTAGATTAAATATAGTTAATTCATTTAATTAATATAAAGTTAATAAATTAAACTTAAATGGCCAATGTGGCCAATGGGTATCGAATTGGACAATCCAGCCCTAGGAAGTCACATGGCAATTAGGCAGCTTGTTAGACAAATGTTTTGAATCATTTTCATGGTTTGAATAATTTTTTCTTAACTCTGACAGCATATTATGTGTTTATTTGCTTGTTTATTGCCTTTTGTTCCTAATAGAAAGTAAGCTTTGCGATCGAAGGGGTGGCTTTGTTTTCTACATGTCCTAGCACTTAGGAGGGGTGCTTGGAGCACAGCAGGTGCACAATCAATAATTGTTGAATGAATAAATAAACACAAAGTGGCTGGAATCTTATCAGAAGCCAAAGCAATAAGAGACTCCCCATGGTAAGTTTGGCAGATGAGCTTTAAGCAAGAGTGATGCCTGATGTTTAATTTTAAATGGTTTTCTTATTCTGTAAAGTAATCCCCTGCTGTTAACCTCAGACCTTCAGCAATGTATGTGGCTGCGGCTAATGGTTCTCGGGGAAATGAAGGTCTATGAAAGAGGGCGATGTGCGGAGTTGTGGGGAGGGCATGATGACATGCAGGGGGCTAGAAGGATGGAGTTGGGTGCAGAGCCAGGCTGGACAGGAGGGGTTCCCCAGAGGGATGGGAGTGCTTCCTCGGGATCCTCAAACTACCAGGGAGAACCTCGGGCACCCACGCACAGTTAAGCAGAAACAGACTCAAGTCATTCACTTGGGATTGCATATTAGTCGGGGTGGACTAACCACAGTAACAGTCTTGAAATCTCAGTGGTTTGACACGGTGAGTTCCCAGGACAGGGCCCTGGCCTTGAAGGACATGGTCTAGTTGGGGCAGAAACAACTCTTCATCTATCTCTACAGGGTGAAAGTGCATAATCCAGAAATCACTTCTCTCTGCCCTTGGTCTGTGCTGGGACCTGCCTTTAAATGTGGGAGTGTTTACCCAGGGAATTTAGCGGGGAGCCACCAGGAGGCTCACTGGGTGCAGCGAAGCCAAGAGAACCCCTCTCTCCTGCCGTCCCTTTCTCACCCCTCCCATCCTCCTTTCCTTGGGGCCTGAGGCAGCACAGCTGACTCTTAGATCCCAGCCTCTTCCCACAGCACAGGTGTGACTTGGCTGGGCCATGCCTTCCTTGGGGCAGGGAAAGGATTATTTCTATTCACCACCCCCACCCCAACCTGCATTTCCAGGACATATAAAACTTGTGAGGTCAGGAGTTTGGGACCAGCCTAGCCAACATGATGAAATCCCATCTCTACTAAAAATACAAATAACTAGCCGGGCGTGGTGGTGCATGTCTGTAATCCCCGCTACTCTGGAGGCTGAGGCAGGAGAATTGCTTGAACCCAGGAGGCAGAGGTTGCTGTGAGCCAAGATCCAGCCTGGGCAACAGAGCGAGACTCTGTCTCCAAAACAAAACAAAAGATGCAGCCTGTACACTGGGGATGGTGGGAATGCTGGCAGGGTTGGCACTGGGAGGTGGCCTATGTCTTGTCCTTGGCTCCTTGGCTGCCTGTGATGACTGAGGATTATATTATGTGTGGATGGCACTGTTTCTCTCTCTCCTTCTCAGGCTAACCATCATATGCCCCAGGTAAACGAGACGATGAGATTATCAAGCTGTACTGTCCCTGGGAGACGGAGGGCCTACGGGGCAAAGGCTCTGGAAGGTAGGGTTCTCAGCAGCCTAGCGGCTCCACCCCTCATTGTGCAGAGGGTGGACCTGGGGCTGGAGAGGGGAAGGGACTAACCAGGGGCACAGGGTGGGGCAGAGTCTTCTGACTCACAGCCATGGGTTCCCTGTTACCCTCTTCTCCTGAAACCTCCCTCAAAGGTGTCTATTCTTTGGGTTTGTCTCCTGGGTCTCTTTTCCCTGCCATCAAAGGGGGCCAAGATGAAGTGGGAGGAGGAGAGGTGGTGGGATGGATGCGAAGAGAGATGCCTTTTTAGGCTGCAGGGACCTTCACAGGAAATGGAGTCAGAGACCTTGTCCATGAGGTTCTTATCTCTAGGGGAGATCCCCAAATCGCCCTGCTGTCTGAAGGGAGGGGCCGTGGGCAGGGTGGCAGGCATCCGTCTCCAGCTGTGCCTGGGACTGGAGTGGGGTCCCGGGCTGCCATGTGGCTGCACTTCTCTGATGTGTGTGCTGCACTGGCTCCCCCTGCCCCTGGGAATTTCCTGTTCCCTTTCCCTTCCCATCTAACACAGGAATCCTCCCCCATCAGAGTTGAAAGCGCCCTTAGAAACCATCCAACTCGCTCAATTTACAGCTGGAGAAGAGAGGTTTGGAGGAGGGAAGGGGCTTTCATGCGTCTGTACCGCCAGTCAGGGCAGAGCTGTGACTGGAGCCTGAGACTTCTGCACCAGCTAGGGGTTTTCCAGTGTGCTCTGGGCTGTCTCTTGCCCATTCTCTTATCTTGTCTAATCTTGTCTCATCTCATTAAGGATTAGGGGCTGGAGAAAAAGCATTGAGATGGGATCTTGAAATCGACTTCAGAACAACTCTTGGCTTGTACAGTGAGAGAAACATTTCCTTGCCCCCACCCCCCTCACCCAAGCCCAGGAGTAAAAACCACCCCTGGCCTCCATTCCAGTCACCCCTCCTTGCTGGCCAGGCTATCTATGTGGGGTCCCAGGAAAAAGTCCTAGGCAAGGGACAAGTGAAGAATAGGACTGTGCCACTCCTTTGGGGAGGAAACTTCATTGGGCTTGAGCTCCTGGAACCGAGGAGGACAGACCGGCAGCTGCCTGTCAGGAATTTCATGGAGTTCTCAGAATGGAAGGCAGAGAGAAGAAAGCATCTGAGATTGAGGCCAGGGAAGAAGGAGCAGGGGCAATGGCAGAGGGCTCTTGTTGCCCCAGGTGGATGAGAAGGTGTATTTGGGGCCTCTTCCTATAGGGAGTCTTCCAAGCTTGACTTCAGGATTCCTCGCAGCAGAGACAAAAGTCAGAATAAAAGGTCAGAATACACTTGGCTCACTCAGTCATTTATGGTCAGGATGCTTTTGGCTGTCACAGAAACCCCACTCAAATAAGCTTAGGCCAAGGGCAAAGGGAGTTATTGGCAAGACACTGGGCTTTTTCACGTCACGAAATCACAGAAAGGCCTTGCTCATGTCAACAAATACGTCCCTGTAGCTGAATACAGCCAAGACCGTGTCTCATCTCTGCTTACCTTTGTGCCAGCTTTGTCTCTGATGACTTCGTCCACACTAGAGGACACAGTGCTGACCACTCTCCAGTGTCCCACAGCTCAGAGCTTTACACCGAGAGACAGACGGTTCCTCTTTCCCCAGGTCCTGTTAGGGAAATCCCTAGAAGGATTCAAACTGGCCTGGGCTAAATCAGGTACCCACCCATGACCTGAACCATGAGGTATTGGGAACTGTCTGCAGAGGACAGAAAATCACAGTGAGCCTGGGAGCCTCTTTCAAGGGAGCCCTCTCTAGTTAATTTCTTTTGAATGCTTGTGAATGACTCCTACATGCCACACCCATCCAGAGCTGAGCTGTGAACAGCCTCAGACTGAGGGTGACCACAGTTTAACAGAAGAGCAAAGCACAAGACAGGAAGTTCTTTGGGCCTGAAAGAGAGCAGATACGGTGCTCTGGGTGACAGTGGTTTTAGAATCAGGTGGAGAGAGCAGAATGCCCAAAAGCTGGGGGGAAACGGTGGGCTTCTAGCTCATTGGGCAGGCAGCAGGCGATGAGGCTCAGGAACAAGGCTATGGAGCTTCAGATTTGACCTAGAGACAGGGGGAACCATAGGAGGCAGGGAAGGCATGGGCTCAGACTTGTCCAATTCTGTCCTACAGAGCCTAGAGCTGCCTGTGTTGGACATCAAATTGCTAAGTGGCCCTGTTTTAGGAATTCCCTTTCAGTGATGTGTGGTGAGAAGAGCCTGAGATTGCAGACAGGGGAATGGATGGGTAGGAAGCCAGAGGCGTATCCTAAGGTAGCCTCAGCACTCCAGTGCACAATTATGGAAACACTGTTACAGCAGAATTGAGCTCCTTTGTTTTGTGTAGTTGTGGGAGTCAGGAGACAGCCACTGCTCTAAGAAAGGAAAAAAGGAGTGCTCTGTGAAACTGAATTCATCAGCTGAAGAAGCTGCCTTTGGTCTAATTCTAACATGTTACTCAGCTTTCCTTCTCTGGCCCTACTCTTCAAAAGCTTCCGGTCCTACAGATTAGGCTGTTCCCACCATCAGCAGCATGGAAGAATGCAGAACAAACCTCTGCCGCCCTAAGGCGAGGAGGGAGCTCTTGGCCGGCAGGAGAGCCCTTGAGGACCTGGGGGAGGGGGCAGAGGACGAGCAGGCACAGGAATTCTGGCTCCCCTCCCCGGGGTCAGGATAAACACAGAGCATCTTCCTGGAACATCAGTTGTTATCAAAGATTTCGGGAGGAAAAACTTCATGAATCATTTTAATACTAAGATCAGATGGATAGCGTACAATGTAAGTTTTGCATACTTAAAAAAAAACTATGGTAAAATACACAACAAAAAATTTACCATTTTAACCATTTTAAAGTGTTCAGTTCAGTAGTGTTAAATATATTCCCATTGTGCAACTGTCATGACCATCCAGTTTTAGAACTTTTCTATCTTGCAGAACTCAAACTCTGTACCCACGAAACAATAACTCCCCACTCCCTTTCCTCCCATCCTTTGGCCACGATTCCACTTTCCTTCTCTATGAATTTGACTACTCTCGGTGTCTCATAGAAGTGGAATCATGCAATATTGTCTTTTTGTGACTGGTCTCTTTTGTTTAGCATAATTTCCTCAAGATTCATCCATGTTGTAGCAGGTGTCAGGATTTCTTTCCTTTTAAGTTGGAATAATATTCCACTGTGTGTATGTGTGCCACATTCTGCTTATCCATCCAGCCATAGGGAGACATTTGGATTGTTTTCCCTTATGGCTGTTGTGAATAATGCTGCTATGAACATGGGTGTATAAATATCTGTTCGAGACCCTGTTTTCAGTTCTTTTGGGTATATACCAAGAAGTGGAATTGCAGGCTCATGTAGTGTTATAATTTTTTTTTTTTTGAGACGGAGCTTCACTTTTATTGCCCAGACTGGAGTACAATGGTGTGATCTTGACTCACTGCAACCTCAGCCTCCTGGGTTCAAGTGAATCTCCTGCCTCAGCCTCCTGAGTAGCTGAGATTACAAGCATGTGCCACCATGCCTGGCTAATTCTTTTTTTTTTTTTTTTTTTTTTTTTTTTTTGTATTTTTAGTAGAGACTGGGTTTCGTTGCATTGGCCAGCTGGTCTCGAATTCTTGACCTAAGATAATCTGCTTCCCTCTGCCTTCCAAAGTGCTGGGATTACAGGCGTCAGCCACTGCACCGGCTGGTATTATAATTCTATGTTTAATGATTTTTAGGAACCACCGCACTGCTTTCTGTAGTGGCTGTGCTGTTCATTCCCCCAGTAGTGCATTTATCCTCCATATCCTCACCAACAGTTGCCATTTTCTGTTTTTTGATAGTAGCCATCCTAATGAGTGTGAGGTTTTAGGCACATTTGTTAAAAGTAAAAGACACATCTCACCTCCGTTGGCTGCCTTGTCTCATTTGCGGAGCCTCAGGGCTTTCAGAGCAGAAAGGGAAAGCATCCCAAGCCTGTGTGCAGTACTTAGTGGGTCTGCAGGAGTCCTCCCCCAGTTCTTTGCAGCTTGCTGTCACAGCCTGGAGGGCAGGATAGGTCACACCTAAGTGTGATATGCAGCAGAATGAAATGCCTTTTATCCTCAAGAGTCAGATCCTTAAGCTCAGAGGACTGGGAATCTAGCCCACAATCCGGAAGGCAGGACATCCAGAAGGCAGCTTCGTGGAGGGGTGAGATCAAGCTGGGCAGTGAAGGCAGAGAGGACTTTTCAGGTAGGAAATGGCTTTAGAGAAGGCCGCACCTGAGCAAAGGCCTGGAGGTGGGGAGAAGGAAAAGGGTTTTTCCTTCTAAGTTACACAAGCAGGTTTGAAGGATTCCAGCGGGCTCCGGACTTACCACTATTCTCCCTACCCCAACAGCCTAGTTGAGCCTTCCTCTCTGTCAGGGAAGCCAGTGTCTTCTGGCTCCTTCTCTAGCCCTCCAGATCACTCCCTCTTTCTTGAAAAGCTTTCCTTGCCTCTTTGACACCTGGCTCTTTCGATTTTTCTCCTTTCCTTAGGCTGTTTCTCCTTGTCTCTTCCGATTCTTCTTTCAGCTCCTGAAGAGTTTCTAAAGGAGAGGCCTTGGCAGCTTTCTGCATGTGATGTCCTCGTGCAAACCTGCTGTTGAGATCCCAGGGAAGGGGCTGTGGTTCCCTGGCTTGAAGTGGTTGAAGGGGTGACTAGCCCTGTGAATGTGCGCTTAATTTTTGGTGGCTTCTGGATGTCCCCAGGCAGGAATCTCTGCCTTCTCACCTCCTCTACCCTAGATAATGCAGCCACTGCTCCTTTCTGGCTGAGCTTAATTGATTCAAGCTCTCAAAGGCATCTGATTAAGGGGACAGTACTTGATGACATCAAGCAAAGGTGTCAGGGGTCTTGTGATGGATTCAGACATGAGTTCGCCTGGCACCCACACAAAAAGAGGAGAGCCAGATTTGGGAAGAGGCAGTTAATAGTCACTGTGAAAGGCAGTGTGGGAGATGCACCTCGTTGCTACGGGAACTCAGAGGAGGAAGACATCAATCCAGCTTCAAGGCAAGACTTCAAGTAGACTTGACAATCTAGCTGGGGAGATGAGCTGTGTGAACCCACACATGGAAACTAACCAAAGGCAGTACGTTCTCAGAGGCATCAGAGTTACAAATATGTTCTCTGAGTATTGGAAGAAGAAGACATTTTTAATCCTACTTGGGAATGAAGGTGGCACCACAGTTTCCTGGATGGAGCAGAATTTGATCCATGCCTTGGCAGGATGGAAGCAGAGATGATCTGGAAATAGAATGACTAGGGAAGAGAGTGAGTGGAATCCCAGGGGCAGAAACATGTGCAGTATGTCCGGGTAACAGTAGCTGATCCAGGGTGGTTGGAACCTTTTGGTGATGGGGAGCCATAGAAAGTTCTTGAGGAGTAGAGTAGGGGTTCGGAGGTGTGCAGTGATTGGCAAGTTGCTTCTCATGGCAGTGTTGGGACTGCCATTAGCTGAAATATTAGGTTTGGGAAAGGTGAAATCCAATCTTCATGGATTCATTAGCAATGATTTCTGAGCTAGTGAAACGGGAGGAAGTCTAACCTTTTGGAAAGCACTTGCTTGAGGCACTGATGCTCAGCTCCTGCATAGCTGATCCTCAGTCTTTCCAAAGATGCCATTTTAACCTAGTTTCTTGGAACTCGTACAACTGAATACAGTATTTGATGTTTACAAATTGAATTGGAAAATCTCAAACAAGGCAGAAAAAGCTATTATTTCAAGCTTTCTTTTGGCTCTGTTTTAGCTTATGTGTCTAGTGACTGGAGAGGCTGGGAAAAGACCATGATGGAGGAGCTGGGTGGCTGGGGCAGGAAGACAAAGGATTCCATTCTGGATGCGTTGAGGCTGAGGTTCGTGGTGGCTTGCAAGTGGAGATATCCAGCAGACTGTCATGCTTATAAATTCGAAGCTTCAGATAGTGGTTTGGGAGTATATTAGCAAGCATTCTTCTACTTATAAGAATCATAATCCTAACTTTAACTGTCTCAAGTCAAAAAGGCAATTTATCAGCTCATATAAGTGGCAAGTCCAGGGGTTGGTTGGTTCTGACATTAGGCATAGCTGGACCTAGGGGTTCAGTGATGTTCAATGATGTCAGTTAATAATCTCTCTGTCCATCTGATTGTCTCTCCACATCTCAATTCCACTGGGCCATATTTGGCTTCATTCTGCATGTAGGTTCTCACCACCAGATAGGCTCAGTATCTCCAGAGGAAAGAGGCTAATTTCTTCTAGCAGCAAAGTCCTGGGAGAACTCTAATTGGTCTGGATTAAGAATGAAATAAGACTACCCCAGTCCTGAAGTTAGAGGATGGCAGCCATTGTGATTGGCAGTTTCCCTGTGACCTTGTGGAATGCAGAATGAGCAATTCCCCAAAGCAGAAGTGAGGTGTCATTCCTAGGAATGTATGCTGGGTCGAGAAACAGTACAGCATCATGGGCTGTATCAGGGTGTCTTCACTACACAAGCGAGGATTCTGCATCTCAAGGAGATGACATCATCTAGGGAGGCTCTATATAGACATGAGAGAGGAGGGCTAGGGCTTAATCTGCTGGAGTTCAGGGAGGAGACTGGCTAGAAAGAGGCTTCCAGGAGCTGGGAGAGTCAGGAAGGGTCCAGGGCAATCCAAGCCTCAGGAGGTGATAATGAGGAAGTGATCCTCTGCAGAGAGTTCCAGTGATATGGCAATGGAAAAGTAATTGCACAGTCGAGTGACTGGAGAGCTTGGAAAAAGCTGGGGACAAGGGGATGATGGGATGGAAGCCAGCTTGGAGGGGCTATGAAAGGAACAGAGAGTGCTGGAGCCAGGGAGGCTGCTCAGTTTTTGGTTTTGTTTTTGATTTAATGAGGAGACACCTGATGTGTTAATGCTCAAGAAAGAAGATGAAGTTTGAGGAGAAGGAGGGAATTCAGGAGTAACTGTAGGAGTTAAGGACAGAGGCAGCAGGATTACCTTTGTCTCCAAAAGACCCTGCTGTATCCAGCTGCATGACATGCAGAGTAGAGTCCATCTCGTTTGTTAATATTGTATGCATTTCCCATTTACAATGTAGTATTCATACTTATCTTTTAAAGTTAGTTTTTAAATCACAAAAGCAACACATGCATATGGTGAAACGAAATGCAAACAGTTCAGAAGGAATAAAAGATGAAAATGAAAGTCTTCCCCATCCTCCCTCAGCCTGCCTTCCTGTAGGGAAACTGCTTTTCATTAGTTTCTTGGGAATTCTTCCCAAAATTTTTAATGCATATACAAGTATATATGTGCATATATTTTAAAATAGACAAGCGGGATCCTACTGTGCCTACTGTTCTGCACCTTGCCTTTTCACTCAATGCCGTATCTTGGAGATACTTCCTTATTAGCATATAGAGAGACCTCACTCCCTTTCAAGAGCAGGATGCTGTTCTATTGTGGGGATGGAGCAGGATTTGTTGAACAATTTTCTACTATGTGGACTTTCTGTTGTTTCTAATCTGTTGCTATTAAACAGAATACTTCAATATACATTTTCTTTTGGATGGAGTTTCGCTCTTGTTGCCCAGGCTAGAGTGCAATGGCGAGATCTCAGCTCAATGCAACCTTTACCTCCTGAGTTCAAGTGATTCTTTTGCCTCAGCCTCCTGCATAGCTGGGATTACAGGCATGTGCCGCCATGCCCAGCTAATTTTTGTATTTTTAGTAGAGACAGGGCTTCTCCATGTTGGTCAGGCTGATCTTGAACTCCTGACCTCAGGTGAGCCACCCGCCTCAGCCTCCCAAAGCACTGGAATTACAGGCATGAGCCACTGCACGTGGCCTAATATACCTGTTAATATACTTATTTTTGTGCACACGTGGAACTATTTTTGCACGTAAAATTCTTAGGAATGGAATTATTGGAGTTAAAGAGTATATATATTTAGAAGTATAGGTAACGCCAAATTGCTCTTCAAAGAAGTCACATAAATGTGAATATTTCAGAGCTTAAGTAGGAGATACATAGGTGTTCATTATATTACTGCCCATTTTTTTGTATGCTTGGATAGTTTACCCACATATATACAAGAAGTCACAATATTTACACTCCCATGAACAGTAAATAAACATGCTTTCATTTTCCCAACAGGCCACTAACGAGATTTAAAATCTTTGTCCATCTGAAGGGTGGAAAATGGTATATCCCTATCACCTTAATTGCATTTATTTAATCATGAGGGCAGCTGATCATTTTTTCAGTAAATTGCTTTTGCATTTCTATTAAGTCATACTTTAATGCCTACAGACGGTTTCATTTTATACATGTGCCTTAATTTACTTAACGCTCTTCTTGTGGGTTATTTATATGATTTCTGAACAACTGTGAATATCTTTGTACGTCAAGCCTTTTTCTCTTCTCTTTTTAGACTTTTGTCTTCAGTCTGCCATTCCAGAAGATGAATTGCTGGGTCAACAGTGTGGACATTTTTATGACTCAATAGATATTGTCAAATTGCTTTCTCAAAGGACAGTACAATATACAGTACCCCCAATTTTATTATTCTCTTATCAGCATTAGGTTTTATAAGTACAAATTAATTTTTTTAAATTTTATAGGTAAAAATGAGGCCTTAATTTCGTTTGTATTTTTCTTATTACCAATGAGGTTGAATATTTTAATATGTTTGTTTATTAATTGCATTTCACCTCTCTGAGCTGCCTTCCTTTCTGCTTATTTACTGATAGCACATGCCTATACAAAGGAAATAAGATGATATCTTATCAGGGAAACCTCTTTCCTCAGGCCCTGTGACCTTCTGGGAAATTATTGACTGATATCAGATTATCAAAGTCAATCTTTTACATGAGAACACTGGGGAGGGAGTGATTGAAAAGACTTAGGCGATATGGGGCGAAGACAGATGGAAGAACTGAATGAATAAGACTCTGGGTAATGATGTGGGTTGCGGAGATGAGGGAAGTGGAAAGAATTTATGAGTCAGGATGGAAATTTCATGGGCAGCATAGAGAACGTGCCAGGCCTCAGAGTTCTCCATCTCTCAGCTTCCAAATGGAGCTCTGGGTGACCCAGACAGCAATGGTTAGGTTTCAGAATGCTGACCTAGACGTTGTCATTTCTGCCATGTGCTACAGACTTGAAAACAGATTGGACCGAGGAAGGATTTTACATAAGCCTTAGATGAGCAGTTACTAGGCCCCGTCTCCTTTTTTATCCAGATAGCCATTGAGTTTCACCATTGTTAACAATCTCTGTTCATTAATTTCATATCTAGATTTGTTGGTATTATACTTTATATTTCTTTTATTACTAATTTTCATAGATTTCTTTGATCACTTTTCATGTATATGTATGTATACATATATGGAGTTAAAGAGTATATACAGTTAGAAGTGTGATAGGTAATGCCAAATTGCTCTTCAAAGAAGTCACATAAATGTGAATACTTTGGAGCTTAAGTAGGAGATACACAGGTGTTCATTATATTACTGCCCTCAGTCCAATCTGTTTTCAAGTGTGCAGCACCCATGACATTAGTGTATTTTATGTGCGGCTCCAGACAATTAGTCTTCGTCTAATGTAGCCCAGGGAGGCCAAAGATTGGTCACCCTGACATAGAGCTTAAGTATAAGTATATACATGGGTAGTATCCACCCATACTACTTTATTACTACTTTTCATACGAGTGTGTGTGTGTGTGTGTGTGTGTGTGTGTGTGTGTGTGTTTCACCTGTTTTGGTTGTTCATGTTAATTTTTCTTTCTTTTGGATGTTATTTTATTGACTTTCTTTCTTTTCTTTTCTTTTTTTTTTTTTTCCTTCAAGGTCTGATGGTTTTATATCTTTTTTTTTTTGAGACAGAGTTTTGCTCTTGTTGCCCAGGCTGGAGTGCAACGGCATGATCTCAGCTCACTGCAACCTCTGCCTCCTGGGTTCAAGTGATTCTTCTGCCTCAGCCTCCTGAGTAGCTGGGATTACAGACATGCACTACCACACCTGGCTAATGTTTTGTATTTTTAGCAGAGATGGGGTTTCCCCATGTTGGTCAAGCTGGTCTCCAACTTCGGACCTCAGGTGATCTGCCCACCTCGACCTCCCAAAGTGCTGGGATTACAGGCGTGAGCCACCATACCCAGCCTATTTTACTGACTTTCAAGTAAATTCTGTATATTAAAGTTATAAGACTGTCATATTTTTCACAAACATTATTTTTAATTTGCTTGCCTTTAATTTTGTTTGTTTCACTTTTTTTTTCTTTTGAGATGGAGTCTTGCTCTGTTGCCCAGGCTGGAGTGCAGTGGTGTGATCTCAGCTCACTGCAACCTCTGCCTCCTGGGTTCAAGCAATTCTCCTGACTCAGCCCCAACCCACCCCCCCATGCCTGGCTAATTTTTGTATTTTTAGTAGAGACAGGGCTTTACCATGTTGGCCAGGCTGGTCTTGAACTGAAGTGATCTGCCCGCCTTGGGCTCTCAAAGTGCTGGGATTACAGGCATGAGCCACCGCACCCGGCGTCACTTTTTGTTACTGAAATGCACAATTGAGCTTGTCCAACCTGTGGCCCACAGGCTGCATGCAGCTCAGAATGGCTTTGAATGCTGCCCAACACAAATTTGTAAACTTTCTTAAAACATTATGAGATTTTTTTTGTGATTTTTTTTTTTCGCTCATTAGCTATTGTTAGTGTTAGTGATGGCAGTGGTGGCCCAGCTGTTGCCATAACACTGGCTGCAGCTGGGGATGCATAGCCAGGGCAGCTGGCTCCACAGAGCCAGTGAGAGCTGGGAATAGGCAGAAGCCCTGCTCCCTTCCAAGTTGGAGGGGTGGGAGCGCTGCCCTCCCAGGACAGCTGTAGCCACCCAGCCACAGCTGCACCTCCAGGCATCTCTGCACTCTAGGGGCCCAGGAAGCACCCCCCTGCCCCTAAAGGCTCTGAATTCACTGCTGCCTGGCCTTTCCCCACTCCCAGCACTCACTCCAATTTTGGAGCAAAGTTGTGGCTGAGCCTAGGTGCTGTCATGACCCAGCTGGGTGGGTGCATGCTCAGGGCAGTGCTAAAATGCCAGCCCCCTACTGCTTCAGCCCCCTCCAGACTTTGAATACCAATGAGCAGGGGAGGGAGACCAAGGTGGGTACAAGAGCGGGTAGGGCAGGTCTGCAGGCACCCCTTGCCATGAACAGCCTGGGCACTGTGGGCACTGTGGATGGCAGGTTAATGGCAGCAGGATACAGACAGGCTCCTGGGCAGAAGGGGCAGGTCCCAGATGAAACCCCACCTTCAGGCCAGGGACAGCCTGAGGGCTGGAGGCCAGGCAGACACTTCTGCCAACCAGATTGAGAACTTATAATGCTTTTCTGGGCCTGCTCATGGCCACTCATGGACCAATCAGCACATACTTCCTCCCCTCTGAGGCATATAAAAACCCTGGACTCAGTCAGACTTGCACAGATGACCTGTCTGTGGAGAGGAGCTACCCACCATGGGTCTCCTCTCTGCTGAGAGCTGGACACTTGTCAGGATGACCTGCCTGTGAAGAGGAGCTACCCACTGCGGGTCTCCTCCAGCTGTTCTATCACTCAATAAAGCACTTCTTCACCTTGCTACCCTCCACTTGTCTGCATACTTCATTCTTCCTGGACGCAGGACAAGAACTCGGGACCTGCTGAATGGCAGGGCTGAAAGAGCTGTTATACAAACAGGACTGAAACATGTCCCTTGCTTGCCACATTGCAGAAGATGAGAAGGAGAGAAGAGAGAAGGAGAGAAGAGTAGCAGCCCTTTGGGGAGCCCAGACCTAGGAGCTCCCTGAATCAGGGCTGTGACACCCTTTTTGGGAGTCTGCAGTTCTTGGAGTCTCAAGCTTCTGGGCATCACCGCATTCTCCACTGTTGGCCATGAAAACTGCTTGCAGTATGCCTGGTCCAGCTGCAGCCTTACAGGGAACCAGCACCCATGCCAGTGCCTGGAGCTGCCTGCCCTGCCACAGCTGGTATGCCTGGCTGTGTGTAGCAGCCAGGCCCCATGCTTGCTCACTCACAAACCCCTTGTCACTCACACCTGGCTCACCCTTGGAAGGCATGGGATCCAGGCTGGTAGTGAGAGCCGAGCAAAGCCTGCCAGGCCAAGTGGGCAGAATGAGCCTAGTGGGCCCAAGCAAAACTCAGGCAAAGGCGTCAGTGGCCACAGAGGTTTCTGGCCAGAAAAGTGATACCCCAAGGATCCTGTGACTTAGTGTATTTTATGTGTGGTCCCAGACAAATTATTCATCTTCCAATGTATCCCAGGGAGGCGAAAAGATGGGTCACCCTGACATAGAGCTTAGGTGTAAGTTGGATGTATTCTTACAAATGCATATACTTGTATAACCCACATTTCTATCAAAATATGTAATACTTTTTGACAGGTGGGATAATCCTTACCTATTCCTCCTTTGGGAGGGCAGATAGAAAATGATGATTGGAGATGCTGAAATGTGATTAACGCCTCCACGTAATCAGGACTTGCAACTCCCTGAGCATGCCTATCTGATTGTTCATGATGATCACTACTTTGAAAAAAAAATAACATATATATAAATATTTTTATTACTCTAGAAAGTTTCCCTGTGCTCTCTTCCAGTCAATCCTCACCCTCTCACTGCTCTGCCAGAGGCAACCACTGCTCTGATTTCTATCACTGTAGATCAGTCTTGCTTGTTCTAGAATTTCATGCAAGTGGAATTGTAAAGCATGGACTTTTCTGTGTCTGGCTTCTGCTCCTCCACATCATGTGTTTGAGATTTACCCATGCTGTTACAGTTGATACGCTATTCCTTTTTATTGCTTATTGATATTCCATTGTATGGACATAGCACAGTTTGTTTATTCATTCTCCGGTAGGCTGACATTTGGGTTGTCTCTAGTATTTAGCTATTATAAATAATGCTCCAGTGAACACTTCTGTACAAGTCTTTTTGTGAACATATGTTTTTATTTTTTATTTTTTGGCTTAATATCTAAGAATGGTTTGCTGGATTATATGGCAAGTGTACATTTAACTTTTTTTAGAAAGTGCCATACTGTTTCATAAAGTGATGATACCATTTAACACTCCCCTCAGTAGTGTGTGAGTTCCAGTTTCTCAGTATCTTGCCAACATATGGTGTTGTAAGTTTTTAAAATCTTAGTCATTCTAGTAGACTGTAGTGGCATCTTGTTGTAATAATGATTTTCATTTCCTGGATGACTTAGGGTGTCAAACGCTTTTTCATGTGCTGTTTGGTCAAATATACTATCATATTGTGGTATATTTGACATAGAGACTTTAAATTTTATGTAGTTGAATTCATTAACCTTTTCTGTTATGAATGTTATTGATTTCATACTGAGAAATCTTTCCTTTTTGGTAGAGATATGGTCTTTCTATGTTGCCAAGGCTGATCTCAAACTCCTGGCCTCAAAACATCCTTCCACCTCAGCCTCCCAAAGTACTGGGATTACAGGCAGAGAAATCCTTCTTAATACCAAAAGCTGGTAAATAGTTTTACTTTTATTTCCTTCTGGTCCTTTATTGGTTAAACTCTTAAACATTACATTCTTTAATCTACCTATATTTTGTTTTAAATTGTAAGTAAACTATTTGTCCTCAGGAAGTTAACCAACTGGACTGTATATTGAATAATAACTTCTTTCTTTTTTCACCTATTTGATCTACCACATTTATCTTAAACCAACCTTTAACATACCATTGGATCTATTTCTATGATCTCATTATTGTTGATTTTTTTCCAGCAATAGTACAGTTTCAATTATTAGGATTTTAGAGTTTATTTATCATGTAAGCAAGTCTACCTTCATTACTCTTTATTTCTTCAAAAATTTCTTTCTTTGCCATTTCAGCTCATTTACTTGTCTCCTAACTGTGGAGGGCTAAATAATGACCCCTCAAAGATGTCCAGGTCCTCATCTCTGGAACCTATGAATATGTTACTTTACATGAAAAGGGACTTTGCAGATGTGGTTAAGATTCTTAAGAATCCTGAGATGGGCAAATTATCTTGAATTATCTGGGAGCAGCTCTATATAATCACAAGGGTTCTTGTAAGAGGGAGGCATGGGTGGCAGAGAGAGGAAACCAGAGAAACAAGGATTGGAGTCATGGGGCCACAAGCCAAGGAGTATAAGCAGCTTCTACCAGCCAGAACTGTAAACAGATTACTCCTTGGAGCCTCTAGAAGGCACCAGCCCTGCCAATGCTTTGCTCTTAGCTCCTTAAGACTTATCTTGGACTTCTGATCCCCCTGTAGGGGAATAAATTTGTGTTGTTTTAAGCCACTAATTTTGCAGTTGTTTGTTATAGTAGCAGTAGGAAGCTAACACACTACCTTAAAAATTATTTTTAAAAATGATGTTCTAAGTGTTTTCCCATTGTAATTTTTATTGGAACTGTGTTGAGCAGAAAATTTGTGAATAACTCACATTTTTGTACTATTTAGTCTTGCTACTGAAATTTTCCCAGAAAGACATCTTCATGTCCCTCTACTTCTGCTCATTGCCTGGGTTTCTCGGAGGTAGACCTCAGGCAAAGGTTTGCGTGCAATTAGTCTGTTTGGAAGGTGATTCCAGGAAACACACGAAGGAAAGTGAGAAAGTGAGGCAGGGAAGGGAGGGCTGCCGATAAAGGGAGTGTCATCAGCAAGTGTCCATTGAGGGTGACTGGTGTTTCCCCTCACCGGGGAACTCTGGGAACCATGTAGATCATGCAACTCAGGGCTATCCAAGTTTTCCCTAGGGCACAAAGGCATCACCCGAGCATTGGGAATAGAGGAGCATCTGGGTGCAGGTCACACCATCAGACCTAGTGAGATCATCACAGGAGCCTGTCTCTGCAACCACTGGCTGTGTAGGCAACTCACTTCCCTGCCCCGAGTCCCAACATCCTGGCATTTCTTGCCTCCTCTAAAGGAGGTGACATTACAAAAAGGAAGAAAACTGTCTAACTGCACAGGATGTTGCAGCCAGAACAGCTTCCCTGAGGAGGTGAGCCTGCTAAGTGGCTCAATAGGTGTAACAGCTGATCCTTAATCCCCAGCACCTTGATGGCTACTTAATTTCCAAGCACAGCACCTGCATCTCTTTGCCCAAGGACTTGTTCTGCCTGCCAGAGTCTATGGCAGGCCACAAGTGCTGGAGAATTTGTCCTCCCAGCAGTCTCCTGCCAATGACTGGCTGAGGCTGGTGTGCACATACCCCAGCTCTTTGCTCCTGGAAGGTCGGGGGTGGAGCACTTGGATGGAGGCATGAGTTTGACACCAGCTCCTAGAGTTCCCCAATGGATTAAAGCTTCACACTGCAGCCTTTGCTGGCCGACTCACTTCCCTGCTCCACATCCCACTCTCCAACAGGAGTCTTCTTGGGTAATGCTTACACCCAAATCCTTGTCTCATAGTCAGCATTTGGGGGAACCCAAACCAAGACAGTAGGCATGGATCAAAATAGCCAGGGGGGTGAGGTAGAGGCACACCAGACCTGGGAACCAAAGGCAGGCACCACTGGGCTGAGAGAGGGAGATTTTGAGCCTGGGGTGTGAGCTGAGAGGGTCTCCGCCCCTTGCTTTGCACCTTGTTTTTATGGCTTCTCTGGCCATTCCTTCCTCTTGGCTGGCTAGTCACCATGGCTATTTGGGATCTGACCCTGAGACTGGGGTCTCAGTAGTGGTTCTGGCCCCTGGGCCAGCCCCTTTGAACATTCAGCAGGAGTGAGAATGTCTAGAAAGTGGTTTGTTTGGTTTTACTTAGGCAGCTAGGTCTGCAGGCCACCTGGACTTCATTTTGGTAGAAGAGCTGAGAACAAATGCTTCTCCATTTGGGAGAATTTAACTCATTTCTGAGAGGGGAGAAGCATCAGTGGAGACTGAGCTACTGCTCCAAGGAGGGCATTCGGCTGGTACCCTCCCTGGTAACCATGGGGATGGAGGGAGTGGGAGCTTGGCAGGATCCATATCCCATAAAAATGTTGGCGGCTGGATTGCAAGATGAAGGGCCTGCAGATACCCTCAGACAACGTGTAATTTATGGGGTAATCAGAACTCCTCCTGGAGGGCTGCTAGGGAAGAGGAGCTGTGATTCAGAGCCTTAGGGGCTTGGATGTTTAATGAGGCACTAGGAGCCCATAAAGATTTAGATCAGGATGATTTGCCCTTTTAGGATGCTGAATCTATCTTAGCACTGCCCCTGAAAGGTGCCGCTTCTTTTGACTGCTTTTGGAAGTCTGGTTGCTGGAATCAACTGTCCCAGCCTTTGAGGGGCACCATGTAAGGGCCCAGCCAAGGCATCTGGAGACTGAAAACTGTCAGCTGGCTGCCATGAGGGAACTGAAGCGGAAAGACAGTAAGAATCTCAAGCTAGAAAGGTCTTTATCGAGGGGTAACTGAAGTCCAGGTGGTCAAGTGACTCGTTCAAAGTCACATAGTGCACCAGGGACCATTAGCACCAGTGATAAGTTTAGTTGGAAGAAAAAAGAAACTGCTAAAGTCTAAGCAGGGAGAAGAGTGGGCATGTTTCTTTCTTGAAATGCAGAGGGCAATCTACAGGGCACAAAAGACAAAAATAGTAGCTTTTGGTGTTTTAAAGCTTGAACACTTAAACTGCTTCCCTAAATGCAAAATATGTATTATGACACTTTGAGAATCTTTAATGGTTGGCTCAACAATAAGAAGGAGCCTATTAATATTATTAATATGTGGCAATGGACTCATGAAATGGATTAAAAATGGTGTGGTGGTGCACAGCTGTAATTCTAGCACTTTGCAAGTCTGAGGTGGGCAGATCGCTTGAGCCCAGTTCAAGACCAGCCTGGGCAAAATGGCAAAACCCATTCTCTACAAAAAAAAAAAAATCAGCCAGGTGTGGTGGTGTGCACCTGTTGTCTCAACTATTTGGCAGGCTGAGGTGGGAGCATCATTTGAGCAAAAAAAAAAAGGCATCTGTGTGTCTAAGACATATCTAGTGTCTGGAAAAACAAGATAGTGGTAGTTTGCTGCACTAAGGGATGAATGAGGCTGGCCCTCTCAGGGGGTCCTACCTGGTCTTGGGCAGGTAATCTTAATTTTTTTTTTTTTTTTACTTTTTTGATTCTAAAGGAAATGCATGTTTACTGTAGAAAATTGGGAAAAAACAGACAATATGTAAAACAATTAAAAAATTACTCATTAACTCCCTCCAACCTCCCCCAAATAACTATTCTTTTTTTGGTGGGGGGAGATGGAGTCCCACTCTGTCACCCAGGCTGGAGTGCGATGGCACAATCTCGGCTCACCACAACCTCCACCTCCTGGATTCAAGCGATTCTCCTGCCTCAGCCTCCTGAGTAGCTGGGATTACAGGCGTGCGTCACCATACCTGGCTAATTTTTGTATTTTTTAGTAGAAGCAGGGTTTCCCCATGTTGGCCAGGCTGGTCTCGAACTCCTGACCACAGGTGGTCCGCCTGCCTTGGTCTCCCAAAGTGCAGGGATTACAGAAGTGAGACAATGCGCCTGGCCTCAATTTTATATTTTTAAAACTCTCTTACTTCAAAGGACAATCTTCCATATAATAGAAGCTCATTATTTAAAACAGAAGTGAGAGGGAGGTCCTTTGACCGGGGCCAGAACCCTGCCCAGTATCCCTTTACCTCCCACCATAATTATCAAGGGTCTTCTGTGTGTCTGGCTCTGCGCTAAGGGCTGGGGATAGAATATGAGCGGAAATATTTGGCACTTCCCTAAGCCCAGGCCCCTTAGGAACTTTGCTTGGGGGGTTGGGGTGCTGCAGGGCATTGCTGACTGACCACGCTCAGATGGACACCATCTAGCCCTGACTCTGTTTTTATGATCATCATTTTGTGTATAGTGTATAGTGGCCCCGTGTTAATTGAATTGCCCCATGCTTTGTTCCCTTCTAGGGATAGCCCTGACTGATTCTACCATGTGGCTTCTGAGTCCTGAGGTAGCTCCTAGAAGTCCCAAGACCTAGCAGGCCCCATCTGAAACCTGTAGCCTCTGTCTGTTCCAGTGACCCTGCAGCTCTGATACCACTGTTTATACAACTCATGCTGTGATTACCAGCAACTGTGGGCTGCTGAGCTCTGCCTACAGGCTGGCACCGTGCTCAGAGCTCTGCGTGCATTATCACACTCAGTCCTTATGGCTATTCGAGGCTTCTCTCAATATCCCCATTTTACAGATGAAGAAAACAGTTCAGTGTGCTGAGCACCTTACTTCAAGTTCAGTCCTCCTGAGCCTGTGCTCCTGCTCACTAGACAACTGCAGACACAGGGAGTTCCACTTAAAGCCTCTGCACACTGGCAAGCCTGGAGATTCCTACCACACATGGGCTGTGGAGGCCTCTTCTGTCCTAGGCATAGACTCCCCAGTGCGCCCAACCCTCTGTGGACATATCACAGCATCTGCTTGCATCATGAAGGGGCTGTAAATGGAACTTGGTTTGGGGCCAGTGCTGGCTCCTTCTGGGAGCAGCCGTGATTCTTACCTACTGGATCTGGCTGATGGTGTGGGTGGGGACCAACACACGTGTCTCTGTCTGGAATTTAGCAGGCCCTTGGCTGAGCTGAGTGTGAGAACAATGGCTGCAGCAGGATTGTGGCCACCATCCCTTTGAGCCCAGGAAATGAGAGCATTGAGTTCTTTTGTCTGTTGTCACCAACATTTCAGCAACTGCCAGGGAGAACAGGTACATATGAAGTCTCTAACAGTTCCACCTTCCAAACTGGTACAGAGGATCGGGAATAGAGAGAGAGAATGCTTGAGTTTCTGTCCCGGTTCTGCTAGTGATGTGACTGTGGGCAGTTTCTATACCTGTAAAGTCAAGGTTTGTTTCAATGTGTGTCTGGAAGCTGTAGTATGTGAATCGGTCCCCCTTCACCTGGCACCTGGAGGTGGTTTGCTTGCGGCTCAGAGAGTCCTTCGTGTTAGCGAGACAGTTATTGTGTCTGCGACTCACCTTGCCCACTAGCCTGTGACATCCCTGAGGTCATGGACCGAGTCTGATTCATCTCATCTGTGCCCCACAGGGCCAGCCTCACACTGCTCTGTGCGTGTCTGACTGAATGAGGGAATGAAGAGCCCTCTGGGTGGGGGCTGGCTGCCCAGGGTCACCATCTGTCTGCCGTCCCCCAGGACAGGCTGGGCTCCAGGTCTGGGAGGTGGGGGCTGGCTGTCAGAGGCACAGGCAGGTTTCCTGCGATGTCGTTATGATGTTACCCAGGGTAAGTGAGCTTTGTCTGGGTAATGCTAGACAGTAGCGCACTGCGCTTCTGTTATCAGCTTGCAGACCTGTCTGCCTGGCCAGGCGGGGCTTCCAGAGTCAGGGGCCCAGTTGGAGTCCTCAGTGTCCACTGTGCCCAGCGCATGGTCTGGCACAGAGTCGGTGCCCAGTATGTGAGCAGAGGGGGTGCTCTATTGCTGGGCTTTGCTCTGACCCTGATTTCAACCTTTGTTCAGACAATTCCTTAGTCATTGTCCTTATAGCTAAGCTGGCAGGTGTCAGGCTTGCTTTGGGGGTGGGGAGAGTGAATAGAGCTAAAAACGGACTCTGTTCTGACCCTTGCAGTACTCCAAGAGTGGTTGGAAGAGTCCAGCAGGTCAACCTAGAGTTACCGCGGACAGTGTGTATCTTAGTCTGTTTGAGCTGCTGTAATGAAAATTCCATAATGGGTAGCTTATAAGCAATAGAAATTTATTTCTCGGCCAGGAGTGGTGGCTCATGCCTGTAATCCCAGCACTTTAGGAGGCTGAGGTGGGCAGATCACGAGGTCAGGGTTTTGAGTCCAGCCTGGCCAACATGGTGAAACACTGTTTCTACTAAAAATACAAAAATTAGCCAGCCACGGTGTCGGGCACCTGTAATCCCAGCTACTCAGGAGGCTGAGGCAGGAGAATCGCTTGAACCTGGGAGGTGGAGGTTGCAGTGAGCCAAGATTGTGCCACTGCACTCCAGCCTGGGTGACAGAGTGAGACTCAGTCTCAGAAAAAAAAGAAAAAAGGAAAAAAAGAAAGAAATTTATTTCTCACAATGCTGGAGGCTGGGAAGTCCAAGACCGATGTGCTTGTTGGTAGATTCTGTGTCAGATAAGGGCCTGTTTCCTGGTTCGTAGACAGCACTTCCTTGCTATGTCCTTGCATGGTGGAAGGCACAAAGGAGCTCTCTGGGGTGTCTTTTATAAGGGTTCTAATCCCATTCACAAGAGCCCTGTCCTTATCACCTAATGACTTTTTATTTTTGAGATGGAGTCTTACTCTGTCACCCAGGCTGGAGTTCAGTGGTGCGATCTTGGCTCACTGACACCTCCGTCTCGTTCAAGCAATTCTCCAGCCTCAACCTCCTGAGTAGCTGGGCCTAAAGGTGTGTACCACCATGCCCAGATAATTTTTGTATTTTCAGTAGAGACGGGGTTTCGTGATATTGGCCAGGCTGGTCTTGAACTCCTGACCTCAGGTGATCCACCGGCCTCTGCCTCCCAAAGTGCTGGGATTACAGGCATGAGCCACCACGCCCAGCACTTAATCACTTCTTAAAGGCCCCATCTCCTAATAACATCACCTTGGGGGTTAGGATTTCAACAGGTGAAGGTGCGGGGTGAGGGACACAAATAATCACAGCAGCGTACTCCAGGTGCAATGGAGGATGAACTGGGAGGCTGTGGGGACAGAGAGGAGAGAGAGAATAAACAGAAACATGAAGCAAGCTGCTGACACCGCAGGCCTTGGAGCCAGACTGTGTGTGTTCAAATCCCAGCTGTGTCATGTGTTAGCTATGCAACCTTAAACCAGTCATTTCATCTCTTTGTGCCTCAGTTTCCTCATTTTCAAAACAAGTACCACGGGCAGGGGTCTTAGAACAGTGCTTGGCAGATAGTGAGTAGTCAATAAATGTCAGCTAAAGGAAGAGAACAAATGGCTTTTACCTTTGAACGGGCCTCCCTGCAAGGTGTAGAAGAGGGATCCCTGGGGACTCTTAAGGCCTTTGTTTGTGGCCCCTGTGCACTTAAGGATTCCAGAGCTCTGCCACCTGTTTGAACACTGCTCATCTAGAGACAAACGGAGGCCCAGAGAGGGCCCAGTGCTTGTCTGAGGCCACATAGCCAGGAGCAAAGTCAGGACTGAAGCCAGGAGCTCCTGCTGGCCAGCCTAAAGTACCTTTCTGTTAACCAGGCCACCTCCCTTGTAAAAGTCCCACATTTGTGTGTCATCTGCATTGATCATACAAAGCCCTACATGAAATGTGCCTGGATGCTTTGCAAAATATGACCCAAAGCAAGTGTGTGAACTAACTTATATTGATCACTGTACTAGCCAGAGATAGGCTGATCTGCCTGGAATTTTCAAAAGCATTTCTTTTTTAAGTGAATGATTTGGTTGGCTTTTGCCCTTTAAAAATATATCCAGAGGCATGGGATCAAATGCCTTCCTCTTCCTAGGCTAGATTTCTTCCAAACGAAAGGGAGCCTGGTTTGTCCTTTTTGAGAATCACCTGCTCTCCTTCTTCCCGCTTCTTATAAAAGCTACCCATCTTTATTCTGTGCCAGGACCTAGAGGCCTCTGTGGGTGTCTCCCCACCTGACCTCTCAGGCTCCCGCCATTCTCATCTCCCGCATTATTGCAATAGTCTCTTCCCCATGTCCTGCCATATAGTTTGGCTGCCTCCCATTCTTTCTCTACAGTGCTGCAGTGTATTAAAAGAAATCTGTTCATACCATTTCCCTTCTCCATTTCTATGGTTTCCCACAATCTGCAGAGTAAAAGCCACAGTCCTTAGTTTGTCATTTAAGATCATTTATGATCTAGCCTCAGTTTATCTATTCATTCACTTGCCTCTTTCTTCCTAGACACAAATTATTTGTACCCTGCAGATAAAGCAGGAGGAACCTAATTGTTCAGACCTCCTAGACCAAGAAGGTTGCTGCAGTTGAGGTCACAGGTTCCTAGCAGTCAGGGCTTATATTTGTTTCCTGTGAATGCTGTAACCAGTGCACTTAAACCTAGCAGCTTAAGCCAACAGAAATTGATTCTTACAGCTTTGGAAGCCAGAAATCCAAACTGAGTCTTTACAGGACTCAGTCACATTCCCTCAGCATGCTGCAGAGGAGAGTCCATGTCCTGCCTCTGCCGGGCTCTGGCATTCCATTCCTCGGCTTGTGGCTGTAGCACTCCAGTCTCTGTTGCCGTAGTCACATTGCCTTCTTCTCTGGTGGCAAATCTTCCTCTGCCTCCCTCTTAGAAGGACACTTGTGATTGCATTTAGGGTCCTCCTGGATAATTCAGGATAATCTTTCCATCTTAGGATTCTTAATTAATTAATTAATTTATTTTTAAGACAGAGCCTCTCTTCGTCACCCAGGCTGGAGTATAATGGCACGATCTCGGTTCACTGCAACCTCTGCGTCCCAGGTTCAAGTGATTCTCCTGCCTCAGCCTCCCGAGTAGCTGGGACTACAGGCGTGTGCCACCACGCCCGGCCTGATCCTTAATTTAATTACATCTTCCAAGACCCTTTTTGCCACATGAGGTAACTTTTCCAGGTTCCGGGGATTAGGACCTGGAGATTTTGAGGGTCATTCTTCAGTGGACTACAGGGTCAAAGGGACACATGATGTGTTTCCAAAGCTTTCTTACTGAAGAGGCAGACATTTTCCTGCCACCTCGAAGATGATTACTTACGTGCTGTGCACAGCATTCTATCCTTTCAGTTTGCATTTTGTGGGATGAGGAAGATAAGAACTATTCTTTTAAAGTGGGCTAGATTGAATTCTGGCTAACACTGAATAACAAACAGGAGTATTAAGAAATTAATTGGTTTTTTGTTTTGTTGACTCGCCTGGGCTCTCCAGGAAGAACAAAAGCATTTTCTCCCCAGGCTTCACTGTAGCCTGCAGGTCTCCCTGCCCACAGAGAAACCTGTCCATGTTTCTGAAGTTTGGGCTTTTAGTTTTATTTTTAACCTTTCACTGGGGGAAGGGAAAGAAACAGGCTTTCTGGAGTCTTAAGTCTAGAGTGAAGAATTTGCCAGGTAGAGGTAAACTGAGACCATCTCTAGTGGGATGAGGGGTTTGAGCCTAGGTGATCACACTGGGTTGTGTGGGCGAGGGGAGCATGAGGACATGTGCTCTGGATTGAACGGTGAGTGTCCAACCTCATGGTACACTCCCTGTCCTGCTCCCCCATCCCCTGCCTCAGAAAGGTGGTGGTGTGGCAGGTTCCTAAGAGGGTGGAGGGGCCTGAACCTCATAGCAGTGTGGCTCCTTGGGTGGGTAGGGGGGATGTATGGGAGCCTGGGGGCCCCAGGAGCCTCAGCAGGAGGAGAAGGAAGAGTAGCATGACCAGCACAGTGACCTGCCTTTGGATGGCCCCCAGGGGTCTGAGCAAGAAGCAGGGCAGCCATGACCACAAGGGGCAGTGGCCCCCAGAACTGGACTATGTAAGCTTGGGGTCTTCCTGTATCGTGTAAGGGAGGTTGAGGGACTACTTGTCCACCATGGACATGGGTGGGCAAACTGCTTTTATCATGGAAAGCACGCAATGGTCCTTGTATCCCAGGAGCTGTGGGGCAAGCCTCAGGCCTGTTACTGATGAGTGAGGTGAACAGGACTAACACCCTTGGTTTGAAGTGGAGTGGGAATCTACCCTGGGGCAGCAGCTAGACTCAGACACCGTCAGATGCACTCAGAAGGAAGGAAGGATGCACCAGAGGAAGCCTGGGAGGGAGATTGGCAAGAGGTGGCAGAAGCCCTGAATGTCACACCAAGGAGCTACTCCTGACAGCACTGGGGAGCCAGTGATGGTGAAAGCAGGAAATGGCCTGGCACAACATGGGTCAGGCGCACCTCCTGGAGTGTGGCCTTTGGGAGGACACGTCCACATCATGGGTGTGGCCACTCAGGCTGCCTGATCTTTCACACAATGGCTGCTGCCTATTGGGGGCTTTCTCGTCCAGATTCTATGCTGGATGCTTTACAAGTATTATTTTATTTCATCCTCACACTAACTATATGAGGCAGATACCTGATCCATCCTCATTTAACAAATGAGGAAACTAAGCAGAGAGAAGTTAAGTTGCTTCTTAAAAAGCCCAATGTCAGCCGGGCCTGGATCACGCCTGTAATCCCAGCACTTTGGGATGCTGAGGTGGGCAGAACACCTGAGGTCAGGAGTTCGAGACCAGCCTGGCTCAACTCTGTCTCTACTAAAAATACAAAAAAAATTAGCTGGATATGGTGGCACACGCCTGTAATCCCAGCTACTTGGGAGGCTGAGGCAGGAGAATTGCTTGAACCCAGGAGACAGAGGTTGCAGTGAGCTGAGATCGCACTGCACTCCAGCCTGGGTGACAGAGCAAAACTCTTTCTCCAAAAAAAAAGACTAGCCTGGTGAACATGGTGAAACACTGTCTTTACTAAAAGTACAAAAAATTACCTGGGCATGATGGTATGTGGCTGTAATCCCAGCTACTCAGGAGGCTGAGGCAGGAGAATCACTTGAACCCAGGAGGTGGAGGTTGCAGTGAACCAAGATCACGCTATTGCACTCCAGCCTGGGCAACGGAGAGAGACTCCATCTCAAAACAAAGCAAAACAAAACAAAAAACCCCAAAGTCCCCCAGCTGGTGACAGCAGGACCATCAAGCTCCCAATCCACTTTTTTCATCAAGGCACCCAGGCCACTCAATAACACTAGAATGAAGGCTTTGAGTAATCACCTGTTCCCCACTCTCCCATTGTACAAATGGGAAAACCGAGTTGAGGGAGCTTGATCAAGGTAACTCAGTAACTTAGACATGGAACTGGAAGCTGGTCTAGCTGTCCAGGTAGGTCAAGGCTCTCCTGACTCCTCTCAGGGTTGGCTATGCCTGGGGAGGCAGCAAACAGGTGGGATGTCTGTACATGGTGCTGGACAGAGTCCAGCCCAGCACCTCCATCCTCACCCAGCCTCAGCCACCAATGCATCTGGGGGCAGAGTCCACAGGGTCCTCCTGAAAACACCATTTCTTGGTCACAAGCTATTTTATGATTGAATTTTTCAAGATGTTTATTATGAAATGTTTTATGTATATACAGAACAATATTTGTAATGCATATATTAATTGCAAAACATGATGGCAAAACTAGCACCCATGAGCTCATCATCCACTTTTGGAACTAGAACTTTCCTGGTACTCTTGTGTGTGTCTGGGTGTGTCTTTCTTATTCTAGCCCCTTGCCTCCCCTAGAAATGACCACAACCCAGGATTTGGTGTTTATGAATTTCCTGGTTGTTTTGTAATAGCTTTAGCACATGTGTACATATTCCAAAGTATATATTATTTACTTTTATTTGCATTTGAACTTTATAAAAAATCATACTGTATGATATTACAGTAAAATATTCACAGTCTTCTATATAATTCCTTTTTTTCACCTAATGTTTCTAAAATTCATCCATGATGATGCCTGTAGCTTAGTTCATTAGTTTTGCCTGCTGTGTAATGTCTCATTGTGTAAAAACACCACGCATTATCTATTCTTTTGCTATTAGGCATTTGGTTCACTTATAGAATTTTGCTATCATGAAATGCTACTCTCAACATTCTTGGTCATGCCTCCCAGGGTGCATGGAAAAGGTCCTCAAATGCATACCTAGGAGTGGGATTGCTGGATCACTGACATGTGCATATCGTACCTTACAAGTTAAAGCCGGATCAGGAAGGGCTCCCACCTTCATTGTGTGGGTTTCTTGGCTCCTCCACCTTGCGATTCTCTCTCTAGTGCCCCCTGTTGGCAGAGGCTAAGAGAGAGCCAGCAGGCCAAGCCGAATACTAGTGTCCCAGCTGTCATCACAAAACGCAAATTTAGAGGAGATAGAGTTAGAGATGAGAGGCATAGCACCTAATTTAGAAATATGTGCTTACTGTGCTGAGTTAAAAAAAACAAAAACAATCAAAAAAACTGGGTCACTGTGGCCTGAAGGTTGCCAGCTTAAAACCTCTGCAACGTAGTCTGATTTCTTACTGATCTCCACTTTGAATCTTCTGCTCTTGCCATAGGGAATGTCTCCTCCTTCCCTAAATGCAGTGCTCGTCCATGCCCATTTATCCTTTTCTCTCCATCTCAATTTTCTTTCCCATCTGGCAGACTTTGCTTCCTGTTCAAGTCCTTCCTGTTGTTGAAACCCCATTTCAGACGCTGCTTCCTTCATCATTTTTTCTGATCTCTCTAGCTGGATGTAATAAAGATACCCTTCCCTTCTGTTCCCCAGCTCCATATCTACCCTCTCTCTGGGCAAGCAAGCAGTGTTCACTTAGCATCACTGTTGCTTTGGTCTATGGCTCATCTCCTCAATCAGAATTTTATTTTAAGGAAAGCAATGTAAGTAAGAGCATAGAGGAAATAATCACTCATATCACATCACTGACACTGACACAACTTTTAACATATTCCTTTCCAGTTTCCCTGTGCACATACATTGGTATATGTAGTACACATGTAATATTGTGTCTAATTTTATATATATATATAGATGGGATCTCTCTGTGTCACCCATGCTGGAGTACAGTGACAGGATTATGGCTCCTGAAGCTCAATCGCCTGGACTCAAGTGATTCTCCTGCCTCAGCCTCCTAATTAGCTGGGACTACAGACACGCACTACTGTGCCCAGGTATTTTTTTTTTTCAATATTTTGTAGAGAGGGGTTCTTCCTATTGTTCAGGCTGGTCTTGAACTCCTGACCTCAAGCAATCCTTCTGCCTTGGCTTCCCAAAATGCTAGTATTACAAGTGTAAGCTACTGTGCCCAGACTCCCAGCCTGTTTTTCTTTTTTTCCCTTTATTAGATCAAAAGATTTTTTCCTATGTTACTTCATAAAATCATAATTGTTAATGGTTACACACTGTTACAGTGTATATTAGTAATAGTTATACATGACAGAAACTCAGCCTAAAAGAGCTTAGGCAAAAAGGGAACTCTGTGCAGAGGCCACTGGGGCATCTCCCAGAAGCCAAGGTTAGAAATGTTGCTGCACCGTGGGGACCTGGAACCTGTGTTCAGATGTCTGAGGCATCCGTGCCTGCCTCGGCTTCATTCTTTCCCCTCTCCCTCAGCTGACCGGCTTCCTCTGCTTTTCCTCTCCATGTGGCAGAAAATACCCACTGACCATACCCAAGCTTTACATGTGACATACAGCCATCGAAACAGAGACTGACCCTATTTTTCAGGAGCAGGGTCCTTTTTTTTTTTTTTTTTTGAGACGAAGTCTTGCTCTTGTCCCCCCAAGCTGGAGTGCAATGGAGCGATCTTGGCTCACTGCAACCTCTGCCTCAGGGGTTCAAGCCATTCTCCTTCCGAGGAGCTGGGATTACAGGTGTGTGCCACCATGCCCAGCTAATTTGTGCATTTTTAGTAGAGATGGGATTTTACCATGTTGGCCAGGCTGGTCTTGAACTCCTGACCTCAGGTGATTCGCCCACCTCAGCCTCCCAAAGTGCTGGGATTACAGGCATGAACCACTGCGCCTAGCCGAGCAGGCTCCTCTTGTGGAGCAAGGGGTTTAGGGTCAGATTCCACTCACTTGGTGATCTTTAAAGGACCAGGTAGCTCCTGTAGGAAAGGGATCCTGGGAAGATAATTCCATGGTAAGGTTTTAGACTGCTTCCAAATAACTGCTTCTGTAGTCATCCTGTGTATTAGCATATAAACCTCTCCTTAACTTGAATTATTTTCTTTGGATCAACTCTTGGAAGGGGGATGACTGGGTCATAAAGTTTGAACATTTTTGTGATGTTTGATATTATTGCCAAATTGATTTCAGAGTTATTCAACTTCACTCCCACCCGACAGCATTGTGCAAGAGAGCCTTTCATTGTGCCATTGAAAGCATGGGGCATTATGGCTTGAAATAGATTTTATTTTTACTATTTTAATAATTGTAAAAAGATGTCTTGTAATTTTTATTAGCATTTTTCTGGTTACCAGTAAAGCTGAAGACTTTCCCATATACTTGTTTTATTGGAGTACATTCTTTTTTGTGAATTGTCTTTTCCTGGCTTTGTGCATTTATCTAGTGGACTGTTAATCCTGCTCAGGTTTAATTGCCCCTTCCTTTTGTGTGTGCATTGCACTTTCTCTACATTCCTTTCAGGGTATGAATAGTGGCCTATCTTGTATTGTAGTTATTTGTGTCTGTGTCTGATCTCTCTTGCTGGACTGAGCTCCTGGTGGGCAGCGCCACGCCTGGGCACCAGCCTAGCATGGAGTCTTGTTCTAGTAAAGGGCTCAGTGATGGTTAATCGGGTAAAATAAGTATATGGTTTCCGTGTGCATCATGCTGAAGTGAGTACTCAGGCTGAGGGGTGCTGCATATAGGCTGCAAGGATGTAAGAGCATGGACTTCATTCATTCAGTCATTCAGCAAATAGTAACCGAAGAGCTATTGTGTGCTGGGGTCTAGGAGGGCATTGATGAACAAGCCTCCCTGGAGCTTACGGGACAGTGGAGGTGGAAGCATTAGACAACAATTGCACAGCTACAGATCAATCCTACTTATCCCAAAGAGTTCCAGAGAGTTCTATGAATTCTGATAGGAGCACAAATCTTACATCATCTAGAGAAGTGATTGGCAGAGCTTTTCTGTAAAAGGCTAAATAGTAAGTGTGTTAGGCTTTGCAGGTCACATACAGATGATGTCGCATAGCCTTCCTTGTGGTTTTCTTTCCTTTTTTTTTTTTGTTTTTTTTTTTTAAAAAAGTTCTTTAAAAATATTTTTAAAGTTCCTAGCTAAGGAGCTATGCAAAAACAGCAGAGGGCCTGATTGGATCTGTAGACTATAGTTTGCCAACCCTGGTCTAGACTCTAGAGTCATAGAACATCAGAGCTGGAAGGGCCAACTCCCTCATTATTGCACAGATGGGGAAACCGAGTCCCAGAGGGCAGAAGCGGTGTGTTGGGTCCCCTTGGTGATACCTGTGCTGAATCAGGCAGCTGAGGACTTTGCCTGGGTCCTGGCACAGTCACTCTGCCTGTCTCTTGGAGCAGCTTGCTCCTGGCAGGTTTTTGCCTTGGCTCGTGGTGCCCAGGAGGTTAGGAGGTGGTCGGTTCCAGACCCCAGGGCTCCCTCCCCAAGGGCTGGTTCCTGTCTCTTCTAGCATGGCAATTCTTTGGCCCAATTCTTCTGTTGAATTGGGGGTTGGGGGTGACAGAAAAGATGGAGCAGCGGCATTATTAATTCATGCTTGTGTGTCCTGAGGCTGAGAATTTTGTTGCGTATAGAAGCGTTTCCCTATTAAAATTGATTTTTACAGTAAAGGTGACATTCTTTTTCTGGATCTGGGGTAAAACTTGGGATGGTTTTTGTTGTTATTTTGAGACAGGGTCTCACTTTGTCATCCAGGCTGAAGTGCAATGGCACAACCACAGCTTACTGTAGCCTTGAACTACTAGACTCAAGTGATCCTCCCACCTCAGCCTTCTGAACAGCTGGGACTACAGGCACACACCACCATGCTCAGCTAATTTTTTAACTTTTATTTTTAGTAGAGGTGAGATCTTGCTATGTTGCCCAGGCTGGTCTTGAACTCTGGAGCTCAACTGATCCTTGCACCTCGACCTCCCAAAACTCTGGGGTTACAGGCATGAGCCACCATGCCTGGCACAGAGACTCAGGCTGTCTAATAAGCCACGAGCTGCTGCTGCTGCTGTTGCTGGTCTCCATACCAACTCCGAGTGGATTGAACTTTGGGCACAAGGCTCTAGATCACTAATTGCTTGGCAAACTATAGCCCACGGGGCAAATCTGACCCAATGTCTGTTTTCTTAAACAGAGTTCTATTGGAACTAGGATCCGCTACAGAATTTGTGGAGCCCAGTGCAATGTGAAAATCTGAGATCCTTTGTTCAAAAACTGTTAAGACTCTCAAGACAGCAACAGCAGAGCACTGAGCTAAGCACAAGGGTCCTTTTAAGCATGGGCCCTGTGCTTGCACGGGCTGAACACCCACGAGGCTAGCTCTGCCTGGAACACAGCCATGCCCATTTGTTCATGTATTGTCTGTGGCTGCCCTTGCCATACGATGGCAGAGTTGAGCGGTCAGGATGGAGGCCACATGGCCTATGAAGCTGGAAGTTGTCATTCTCTGGTGCTTTACAGAAAAAAGTTTGCAGCCCCTGTTCCAGATTATTGGCTCTCACAAACTTGGCTGTGGGTTGGAATCTCCTTGCGAGATTCTACAACGCTGCTGCCTGGGAGCCTCCCTCAGAGATTCTGATGTAGCTGATCTCCAGTGAGGCCCCGGTATGAGGGTGGGGACAGCGTGGGGGGCAGAAGTTGAAGCTGCCCAGGCTCTAGGCTGACCACCCATGCCCAAATTTCAGCCAACACTGAAGGTCCTAGTTAGAAGCCAGCAGCTTCCCAGAAGCTCTGATAACAAATCAACTATGAACCCCTGCTAGAACTACAGTTTGGGTTCTTTGGGTATCTTCTTGAAACAAATATAGAGTCCCTGAGAGCCAGACTAAATTCACTGATGCCAGGTCCTTGAGGGGACCAACTATCCTGGTTTGGAACTCAGGGATTTCCTGTAATGCAGGACTTTCACTGCTCAAACTGGGACAGTCCTCAGCAAACTAGAGGGCAGGGGAGGGGGCCCAGTACCTCTGGGTGCCTCTGATTTGCCCAGAAGAGCAAGTGCAGGGGAATTCTGCAGATGACTTCCTCCAAGTCCTGTTAGGTTGATCTGGTTCATAGTATGACCAGTCAAGGGCTGTGAACACCCAGGGAATCCACAAAGCTCCGTTCTCCTGACCAGTTATAGATACATTATTTTTAACATCAACCTGTTACAGTCTAAGTTTTGAAATGCACAGGGAACAGACTCTCCTAAGATGACCAGCTTAACCAAACAATTGATTTCCAACTTGACCACACATTTAGGACAGTAGCCAATGTAGCCAATGAGCAGAAGCAATCATGCAGCGCTCTAGTCAATCTTTTCCTTGCTTCCCTGCATTCTTTTATTCTATCTTCTTCCTTCTCCCCTCCTCAAGGAAGGAAGGCAGTGAATGGGATGACCCCATCCAGCTCCCAGAGCAGCTGAGCTGGGAGAACCAGGCCAACTGCCTCTTTCCCTCTGATGCTGGAAACAAGTGCACCTTGAACTGCCTGGTTCTCACACACTGTGGGTAGAAAGGAGGTCATATTAATAATAATAACTTAAAATCTGCTAGATCTTCAGCCATCTCAAAACCTCTCCAGGTTGTGCCATGAGAGTGTCCCACATATACTCACAGTCTTCTTGTGTTTGCCAGCTTTGTCTCCCCGCTGATGTCTGCACTCATTTGGTCTTGTGAAATAGGTGCCTCATCCCTGTGTCTGCTGCTAATGTCATCTGTAGCAAAGCTGAGTCCTTGTCTAAAGTTATGTAAAGGAAAATAAAAATCTTTTTTTTTTTTTGAGATGGAGTCTTGCTCTGTTGTCCAGGCTGGAGTGTGGTGGCATGATCTCAGCTCACTGCAACCTCTGCCTCCCAGGTTCAAGCTATTCTCAAGCCTCAGCTGTCCCAGTAGCTGGGATTACAGGTGTGTGCCACCATGCCTGGCTAATTTTTATATTTTTAGTAGAGACAGGGTTTCACCATGTTGTTCAAGCTTATGTCAAACTTTTGGCCTCAAATGATCTGCCAGTCTCAGCCTCCCAAAGTGCTGGGATTACAGGCTTGAGCCACTGTGCCCGGCCAAACTCCTCAAATTTCTTATGGAAAAGGGAAACTTAAGTCTGAAGGCTGAATCCTTGCAGCCTCCTCTTCCAAATGAATAACTATTACTAACCTTATGCATCCCCAGAGGAAGGTAAAAGCCTCAGGCATCTGCAAAGGGCTGCCCCCACAGATCATTCATAAGTAAATTCTTTGCTGGCCTCTATAAACAAGGACATGCCAATTCTAACTCTGGGTCAATAATCTAAGTGTAGCTCCTAAAACTCTACACTGATAATGTCTCTTACAAGCTTATCTCCCCAGGTGCAGAACCAAATCAAGACTCATTTCCTCTAACTACCCAGAGACTGGATAACTGATTCTTCCTTTACTCCCTTTTTCTCTTTAGACATTTACCTTATCTTATGTAAAATGTAGATTTATGGGGCACTAACTGAAGTCTCACAAGAATGTAACTATTCGCCTTATTGCCTACCCTACATGCCTTTCCCCACTTCGAGGACCTTCTGAAAAACAGTCACAAATGTGTCTGTGGCTCATGTTTTTCCTGGATGTGCCCTAAAGCTGGCTTAATAAACCTCAATGATTGAGACTTTTGTCTCAGTTACTCATTTCAGTTGTGTTAAAATGTGCACTCTGAATGAAGAGACCCCCCAAACAGGCTTTGTGTGAGCAACATGGCTGTTTATTCACCCGGGTGCGGGCGGGCTGAGTCTGAAAAGAGAGTCAGTGGAGGGCGGTGGGATAGGAGTTGGTGTTATAGGTTTGGGGTAAGCAGTGGAAAGTTACAGAAGTTACAGTTTCGGGAGGATTTTTGGAAGCTGGGAGGGGGTCGTAGGTTTGTAAGCTAGGAGGGGGTCGTGGAGTCTGAAGTCATGAGGTTGACCAAGGTGCGTTACAAAGTCCAATGGTCTTGTCAATTGAGGCCTGAATAAAAAACAATAGAAGAATGTCTCAGGTTAGTTAGGCGCCACAGGGGTTGATTGTTCTTCCATTTTACTTCAGGTTTTTCATTTCCTGAAGGCCCTCCAGAGGTGTATGTGCGGGCCATGGCACCGTCAGTCAGCCTAAAAGACATGTTGTCAGTTACATATCTTAGTGTCACCAAACATGATCCTGAGAGATGCTATGGCTTATAGTAGCAGACTTCTGATTTTTAACTGGACATATGGCTGCCTGGAATAAAGAGTACATTCCCTAGCCTCCCTTGCAGCTAAATGTGGTTATGTGATTAAATTTAAGCTAATGAGATATAAGTAGACACTGTGTATAATCATTAAAAGCAGGAGGATATGCCCTTCTCCCTCACTTTCTGCTTGCTGGAATGTAGCTGTAACAGCTGGAGATCTGGCAGCAATCTTGGACCATGAGTTGAATTTGGAAATGGAAGCCATGTGTGGTATAGTAACGAGATGGAAAGAACATGGGTCCTTGATCCTGTAGTATGTCATACCAGCCCAGTACTTCTAACTGCTGGACTTCTTGAAAGTAAGAAAAGAGTAAGACCAGGCGTGGTGGGTCACGCCTGTAATCCCAGCACTTTGGGAGGCCAAGGTGGGCGGATCACACTATCAGGAGTTCAAGACCAGCCTGGCCAATATGGTGAAACCCTGTCTCTACTAAAAATACAAAAAAAATTAGCCAGGCTTGGTGGTGGGTGCCTGTAGTCCCAGCTACTTGGGAGACTGAGGCAGGAGGAGCACTTGAACCTGGGAGGACGAGGTGGCAGTGAGCCGAGATCATGCCAGTTTACTCCAGCCTGGGCTACAGAGCGAGACTCTCTCTCTAACAAAAAGGAAGAAAGTAAGAGAAGAGTAAACATTTTATCTTGTTTAAGACACTGTTATTTGGGGTTTTTCTTTTCCTTGGAGTTGAAACTTGCCTCAACAAATATTGATGCCAAAATGGAACCGCATTCTTCTCAGTGCTCATGGCTTGAGCCTCACTGTCCAAGTTGAAATGAGGACAGTGTGTTCCTCCCCAGCTCGGCTGCCCGTGGTTTTACCTGGGCCCCATAGCAAAGTTCCCGGCTTCCCAGTGCAGCCATTCTGTTTTCCTTCTGTTTCTCTCCTAGCGATGCATTATTCCAGGGCTTTTCGTATTTTAATCATGCAGGAAGCATGTTACAATGCAGGTTCTGATTCAGTAAGTGTGGAGGCAAGGCTGGAGAGCCTGCATTTCTAACAAGTTTTCATCTGATATTGCAGGTACTGAGGACCAAGGTATTATAAAACTGGCTGTAAGCTTTTTGCAGACATGGACCATGTGGGAATCTCTGTTTCCTCAATGCCTGGCACGCAACAGATACTCAGTGTATGCCCAGTGATTCACTGAATAATAGGCAATTAGCATGCCAGATGCCAAGAAGTCCTGCAGGAAAGAAACCTGCCACTCTGTTTACTATGCAGAGCTCAAATTTATTTTAATTGGAACCCTATTTTCAGAAACACCTATTAACATTTTATAGAAATAGTGGTTTGAGAAAGCCACTTTGAGAGACGCTGGTCTAAGGTGGGATCTTAGCTGACCCTATAATTAGAATGAGCTGATTTCCATATGAGAATCTCAAACCCAGGGTTCTGTTTGGGTGTCTGGTTCAGCAATTAACAGGAATTGTTTTAGCTCATAACTTTCTGTACCCCTGAGGTCCCGCAGACTCCTTGAGGAGACGTATTTAAATACAATTAAATATAGGAGCTGTTGCAATTGCTAAGGTGTTCAGTTTTCCTCTTCACCCGGCAGTGCCCAACAGGCCTGTGACCCCCTCAGGGCACGAGAGCCTGAGTTATTTGCCAATTAGCATGAGCCTGTGGATTAGTTGAAATGCCTTTGTTCCCAGGCTGAGGCAAGGAAAAAGACTGGGGAAAAACTGAAGGAGGACTTGACTGTGGTTAGAAACTGGTGAAAAACTGAGTTCCCCTCAGGGAACAATGTTGACTCTGTCAGGCCCTGGAGCTTTTTTGCTGCAAAAGAAGCCTCTTGGGCTCTGGAAACTCTGCCCTCATCAACTTCAAGGAAAGGGATAGAGCTGGGAACCGGTGCTTTGTCATGGCTCTGTGGGAGCGTTCTCAGAAATACAGGCCCAGCTGTCTGTCCTGGAACTCCAAGCATGGCCCAAAGCTCCCAAGGAGGTGCTTCACAGGATCAAATCAGAGGGTGTACAGCAGCTGCATCCCTTAACAGAACGTGGGCACCTAGCCCTTCCTCCACATTCTGGGTCTTCCTAACAACGTGGTCTGCAGGGAAAATCTTACTCAACATCCTACTCTGCATATCAGAGACGGCCTCTATGAAATAAAGGTAGAGAGCCATAAAGAGAAGGACAGGCATTCTTTAAAAAGCCACAGAATGAGACTTAAAAAAAAATGATTAAATGAAAAGGGAATTGATAAGAAAAGGAAACTGTCAGAGAAACTGAAAATGTAATCACAGAATGAAAACCCACCACTAATCCTTGGGTAAGATTAAAGAACAGAATTGGTACTGTAAAATATTAAATCTGTGCGGTAGAGGTCAAGGTTGAGAAATCTCATCAAATATGCAGAGAAAGATACAGAAATGAAAAAGGCAGGAGGAAAGTTTATAGCTAGGGAGGCCAGAGAGCATAAAAGCACCAAGGGGACATTTGGTGATTCTGAGGGGTGAGACCAGAGAGAAAGAATTGTTAAATATAGTGAACCCCAAGTTTCTCTTCAAAGAATCAGTATGTCAGTATGTTCAGCTCTCTTATTCTTTAATTCTCCATTTTAAAGTTTAAGTTCCTTGTAGTTTCACTAAACAACCTTTATTACTAGTTCTAATCAATAGTTCACATCTGTTCCCCATCCCCTGCTCCTTCCTGACTCATTCTACTCACCTGCTCCAGTCACCTGCTTTGACCCTTGGTTACCTGCTCTGACCTGGACATAACCGTTCTTCCCGCCAAACTATCCACACCACCACTCTGGCTCATACCCCTGGTCTCTTTAAAATAGCCAATCGGAATTAGCCTAGACCGTGCTTGGTAACCCTAGCCATTAGGGGAATGACACAGCAGTAGGGGCGACCTCCATCATGAATAAGAACCTCTTCCCCTTCCTTGTCCAGGTGTGTGCTCACCATTGTTCTATCTGTGAGCCGCACCCTTCTATAGAAGTAAATTGCCTTGCTGAGGAAATTGATATTCAAGTGCTACTTTTGCTGCACCAAAAATTTACATATAACACAATCAACAGTAAAGGAAACACCATGCACACCCTGAGTATGCAGATCACTGGAGATCAATATATCCCAGGACAAAAATGCTGGAAATGGACCCAGACACCCCACAAAAATGTTTGAAGAATCCGGATTTTTAAGAGCCTACAAGTATGTACACAGAATAAAGAGGAAATCTACTAAGGAAGGAAAATCAGACTGTCTTTAAGCTCTTATTGCCCTCAATTCAGATAAAGAACATCTACAGAGTTTTCAGAAGAATAGAGAAAAAGATTGTGATTCGATAATTTGATGTCCAACCAAGGCGCTTATAGTGTTTGAAGTGTCAAGAAAGATACCGAGGAGAAAGATCCAAGATGGCCGATTAGCAACAGCTCAGGAATGTAGCTCCCAGAGAAAGCGCAGAGCACGAGTGGACGCCGCACTTTCCGACGAATTTTTGTTGCCCACAGACCGGGAGATTCCCGGCAGAGGAGACACACGGGTCGCCAGAGCGACTCTTTTGGCCGGCGCGGCTGTTTTGCCGGCGCCCCAGCGCAGCGCTTCCCGGTGCGGAGTATATGGGACGGACGGGCTCGGCTGGTCCCATCCCCACAAGGAAAACAGCAATTGGAAGCGCTGAGGACTGAGAGCTTCACAGCAAGCA
>PVKP010006564.1:0-62500 GCA_004027715.1 Plecturocebus donacophilus
GGGGGGGCCTTCTCCTTTTCTTTGGCTAGGGGTACTTTCCTGGCTCTGATGAAGTGAGAGAGAGTCAAGTAAGTGAGCTGTAAACTGGCTAAGGCTTCAGGACATGAATTTTGCTGGAGGGGGCCAGAGGAGGGTTTGAGCAAGCTTCATGGATGTTGCTTCTACCCTCTAGGGCCGAAAACTACCTGGCTGGAGACAAGAGAAGGGCAGAACTCACTTTTTCTTTTTGTCTTTGTTTCTTGAAAACCTGCTAAATCCCAGCAGCTGGGCCATATGTTGTCTTCTATCACCCAGTAGCAGATTCAGGTTGAGGTTGAGTTGAGAATATGATTAAGAACCCCCATGATTTGAGGCCAGCCATGGTGGCTCATTCCTGTAGTCCCAGGTACTTGGGAGGCTGACGCAGGAGGATCAGTTGAGTCCAGGAGTTGGAGAGCAGACTGGGCAACATGGTGAGACCCCCAGCTCTTAAAAAAAAAAAAAAAAAAAAAGACTGGGCACCATGGCTCATGCTTGTAATCCCAGCACTTACGGAGACCAAGGCAGGAGGATTGCTTGAGCTCAAGAGTTGGAGACCAGCCTGGGCAAGACAATGAGACCTCATCTCTACTAAAAAACAAACAACAACAACAAAACATGAGGGCTGGTACATTCCTGTAGTCCCAGCTCCTTGGGAGGCTGAGATGGGAGGCTCACTTGAGCTTAGGAGATCAACGCTGCGGTGAGCTATGATTGTGCCATTGCACTCCAGCCTGGGCAACAGAGTGAGACCCTATCTCAAAAGAGACAGAGACAGAGAGAAGAGAGACAGAAGAGAAAGAGAGCGTGCACTCCCAGAATTTGGGTATCATCACCCATTGGCTAGCAAGATTGAACAACATTAGATTTAGACCCACCTGCCCTCTCCCTCTGCACTTCGCACTCCCAGGCAGGAAAGGCAATGAACAAGGTCCAGACTGCTCAGATGATCTAGGATGCCCTGCTGGGCAATTTCGTGGGAGAATGCCAATGTGGGTCAGTTCCTGGTGTCTTGTAGCAAGATTATCTCTTGGATAAAATGTTTTAAAGTGCTCTTGGCAAGACAAAGGTATGGGGCTATGAAAAATGTACTCAAGTGTGGTTAAATTGTAACAATTAATCAGCCAGGCATGGTGGCTCATGCCTGTAATCCCAGAACTTTGGGAGGCCAAGGAAGGCAGATTACTCAGGAGTTCGAGACCAGTCTGGGCAACATGGCAAAACCCAGTCTCTACAAAAAAAAAATACAAGAATTAGCTGGACTTGGTTGGATGCAACTGTGGTCTCATTTAGTCGGGAGGCTGAGATGGGAGAATCGCCCAAGCCCAGGAGGCGAAGGTTGCAGTGAGCCAAGATCACACCAAGGCATGCCAGCCTGGGCGAGAGAGTGAAACCCTTCTCAAATAAACAAAAAAAAAAAAAAAATCATTTTGAATTCTTGAAAAGGAAAATCATTTTCTACTGGCAATAAAAATACATGCTACCTCATAATCTTGGCAGACCAGCTTCCTCTTTTCAGAAGCTGGACAGAACCGGTGGTAGAAGCCCTGTGAGTCACCCCACTTAGGCCAGCTACCGTTTCACGTCGCTAATGCCCCCTTGAATCTGTTAGCACTTTTTTTTTCCCTAAAAACTTTCTTAGTAGATGTGGAAAAAAAAGGGGGGGAGGGGCCTGGGGGATAAAGGCTACTGTCAGATTGATTAAGTGAACGCTCATTAGAGAAAGTAACAAGAGGTAAAATCTGCATATGCATTGCAGAAATGTGTCTGATGTTGCTTAAGTTGTAAAAGACAAAAAGGGCTGAAAACCTCCCTCACTGGAAGTACTTGAGGGAGAACGGGGGGAGGGGAAAGTTCTCTAACAGTAACTCTCCTTCATTGTAAACACATGAAAGAGCAGCCGCAGACTCCAACACTCTGGTACAAACTTTGTTTTCTAAGAATTTGTAGTACAATTATTAAAAAAATTAACCTGACGGTTCTTAGAATGCACTAGCCACTTCCTCAATTTGTATCAATGTAAGGGTGTGTGTCTCTGTGTGTGTGTGTGTTTAGACAGAGTCTCTCTCTGTTGCCCAGGCTGAAGTGCAGTGGCACAATCTTGGCTCACTGAAGCCTCCACCTCCCAGGTTGGAGCGATTCTCGTGCCTCAGCCTCCCAAGCAGCTGGGATTACAGGCTTGCCAGAGGTACGTAAAGACTTAAAGCAGTCGATTTTGTGTCGCTGGAGCATAAGTTTTGTTATTGTGCAATGTAGAAAAGAGTTTTTTCTTCCCCAGTTTTAAAAGATAAACAAGGCTTCAGTCAACTGTGCGTGCGTGTGTGTGTGCGTGTGTGTGTGTGTGTGTGACTGTGGATGAGTGGGGCAGGGGGTTTTTGGAGGTGGGCAGGAGCAACCCTCACCAAAGTCTTCTAGCTTTTTGGCCCAAACAAATCTAGAATGAGGATCCAAATTCCAGGTAACAATGTTATTTTGGAGCAGATAAGGGTCCCTCTGCTTCTTATGAAATGGTTAGCTTGGTAGTATAATTCCAATGGTTAAGCTGGTTACTTGGATAACCCTTTTAAGAGGATAGTATTTCCAGTTGTCCTCATCAATGAGAGTGGCCTAATATTACAGCCCTAGGATAACCCTCATGATTTTTTCTTGATATGTATTTTTAAGGACAAACGTTTCAAAAATAATGTCAAGTGTAAAAGTCCTGTTAATGTCCACACTCATGCATTCTTGTGATTAACATTCAACTTTTGTCACTAATACCTCTAACTTGCCTCCCCGCTCATGAAACCTAACCAGAAAATTTCTTAATGAAAGAGATGACAATGTTGACCTTCACCTCCAGAATGGAGATCCTTCAGGACTTAGTCTGAAAGGTAAGATAAGACAGTGACATCAAATGTACCCCAGTTGGCAGAAGCCCTTAATTTTGTAAAGTGAAAAATAAGAAAGACACAGACTTGACATTTCTTAGGTTTAGAAGGAAGACAGCATGGATATTTGAGGTGTGAACCAAATTCTCTTGAAGATTTAAAAAGAAATGGATAATAATCATAATTTTATGCCAGAGGATGTTCTTTGAAATAGCTGCAGACTGGGGACAAAGCAGTTCTTCTCCTATATGGGGTTGTCTGAGCCGTTTTGCACTATTATGTGCTTCAGATATCCTTATAATTACAAATTTAAGACTTAAATTCTCAGTCCTTCTTTATATTTCTAAACTACCCCCATAGGTATATTTACTTCTTTCTTTTGTCAAGCTTAAACATTTCCAATTACCTCAGCCTCTAAAGGGAAACGTGATGGTTAAATTCCTGCACTAGTAATGACATTTATTAATCTAGTTCTGGTGAGAAATGTTGAACCTCTTGCCTTCACAAATCATACATTTTGATTCAGAACACACCTCCAAAGAACATTGACATTGTTTAATTAAAATAAGAGTGCACATTAATAAGAAAGGATATCATTTTGTTATTTATATGTAATTCTATTTTGTTAAAAAAAAATGAACAGAGACTGGTAAGTTCCATAATTGCCCTCCATGGTGAAGAAATAAGTGTAGGAGAGAAGAAAAGCACAGTAAGACACATATGTTAGTAAAACACTCCTTAATACTACACAAGCTACAGAAAATGCTCCTTTGCATTTGGTCCTCAATGTGGCTAACTGCAAGCCATTGAGTCAAAAGTGCACCTTTTAAACTAATTCCTTGGTCAGAAGACAGAGCCACATCTAGAAGCCTCCTCATTAATATGCTATAATGGTCAAATAAGAGATTAATAGCAAAGTCACCTGCTAAAGCAACTAGGAACCTGTTGATTAACAATAAGCCTCCAAAAAAATAAGATACCAGATTGCAAAGCAAAACCAAGTCCCAGGGCAACAAGTGCTTCCGTAATTTATTCCTTCTTTATATGAGGGCATAAAGCTCCCTTTATAAATGTGTTTTCCAGGCCCTGCTGTGAGCTGTAGGTGTGAGCTTTTCAGCTGATTTATTAATTTTAGTTTCAATCAACATGTCACCTGCAGACACAAAAATGTAGGCCTCACCACAGAAAATACAATTTGAGGAAAAAAAAAAAAAAAAAAAAGAAACAAATGGGGCTTTAATACAAAAACTCTGCCAGGATTTTTTTTTTTTTAAGATGAACACTGGAACGCCTATTCTTCGAGATCTAAAATAATTCCCAGCAACATAATTAAAAAAATCAAAATTAAACATTTTTGTCATACTTCGAAAGTCAGTCTTAGACCCAGGGAAGAGTAACATGAGGCTGCCAAAACAATCAGCTACTCTTGTCAGTAGGGGTACATTCTCCCCAAAGAATCGAATGAACAACAAGTCCCCTGGGCAAAATGTGCAAAAAATTCTCAATTAGTTGTCTTTATTTAGTGAGCACTATGGGGTCCTCAACCACGCTATAGAATTATGGCAAGAAAGCTGAGCTCTTCACTAGCTTATTAGCATTCTCAGAGGGTTGGAGTGCTGCTGATAGCAGGCTGTTGCCTCCAAGAGCTGTTGGTGGGACCCCTACACTCCCGGGCTTTGTCCCTTTGTCCTTCTAAGCCAGCAGGAAGTACTGCCCCATGTTCAGGGCATTCTGGGATACCTTCATTCCATTCACAGTTTGCATTACCGACAGGGGCCGAAGTCTTTGTTATTGACTATGACCATCACTGTTGCAGGTTTCAATGAAAGGCAAAAGCAATCTGTATCAGTCAATTCTAAATGAAGCTTTAGGAAGTAGCCCCCTTCCAAATGAACATCCTTGTAGGGCTGGAGTGGCCTTACGTGGCCAAAACCCTATAGGAAATCAAGGTCTCGGCTTATAATCTGGCTGCTACCTTCTTTTCATCCTAAAACTCCAGTGTTAGGCAAGGGAACCAAAATGGGAGTGGGCTAATGCATAGTGCACACTGACGCCTCAGCATCTGCGTTTTTACAGCACTCCCTTGCCCACTGAGCTCCCCCAACACCCTCCTTCCCACACAAACCCACCACCCCCTTACTACCCCTTCCCAGAAAAAGAAAAGAAAACCAGAAAGATGGAAACAAGGAAAAAGGACTGGCAGCAACTATTAGAAATGCCTTTTCTAAAGAAGAGGGTATTTGCTGCTTTAGGGAAAATGCTATCATTGACTAAATTAACAAGTTGTCTTATCAACTGCCATAAGCCTTGGAGTCTAATTAATTTAGTACTGATCAATAGTCCTGAATGAGGCATTGATTTCCGCCTGCTTGACAGGGCTGCAGCTGAAATCACTTTCTCTGTACGCCACACACACACACGGGCACCCAAAGCTTATGCGTTATCACATTAAGATTTTATTTCCCTGATCCCATATGGGCATGAATTTCATGCACCAGCTATAAATAAGGAAATGGGATGAAAAACAACTTTGAAAGTAAGAACAGGTTCACTAGAAAGTGCAAACAGAGCTCAAACACTCCCTGCCAAAGTTCTGCTTTCTTCGAAAATGTCCTCTGAGTGAGATAAAACATTTAAAAAGAAAAAAAAGAAGCTGAAGGGCTTTGCTTAACATACATAGTAGATGTTCTAATTGGTCACGAAACACGTTAACAGGGATTGGGTTATCCAAAGAGTAATATTCTTCTATCTCTTGTTTTTTAAATGCTGATGATACTTGATCAAAAATATTCTGACCCAAAGAAATAAAAACAGTAATGCTATCTGGCGAAGGGCAGAAGCAGATGGGGAGGCTCTGACAAGAATGAAACCATGTGAAAGATCTACCCCAGATTTGTGTTTCACGGCTGCGATTGGTGAGCTCAGGGTGGGGGTGGAATGAAGACGACTTCCCACTCTTCTCACTCCCACTCCAACCCCCCCAAAAATCATTGGCGATAGTATTGGGACAGTATTGGTTAGAGATAATTTAAGCATTTGACTTTTTAACTTTTATCTGGACTAACAAAATATTTATTCTATTAAGATGTATATCCCAAAAAAGGGCTAGGTTTTCATCAGTGTTTTCACATTTTCCTAGGACACAGCCCTGCGTTTTGTTTTCTTTCGGGTCCCTCCCTGTTTTGGAGGCTGTTCATTTCATTGTGCAATTAGCCCAGGCCACCAAACAATTTTTCTCTCCCATTCATAAACATGACTTGAAATAAGAAGGACAGCAAAACTTTTCAAATGTTTAAAAAATGATACTTCAGTTTCAAACAGGGAAGGAAGATAACTCAAGAACTTGTCTGTCTCAGAACAATTCTCTCTTCAGTAAACGTCACCAAAAATGGAAAAGGAAGATAAGAGAACTGAAAATATGAACTGCCTTTTTTTTTTGAGACAGAGTCTTGCTCCGTCGCCCAGGCTGGAGTGCAGTGGCGCGATCTTGGCTCACTGCAACCTGCACCTCCCAGGTTGAAGCAATTCTCTGCTTCAGCCTCCCGAGTAGCTGGGATTATAGGTGCCCACCACCATGCCCGGCTAACTTTTGTATTTTTAGTAGAGACGGGGTTTCACCATCTTAGCCAGGCTAATCTTGAACTCCTGACCTCGTGATCTACCTGCCTCAGCCTCCCAAAGTGCTGAGATTACAGGTGTGAGCCACTGCACCCGGCCTAAACTGCCTTCTTTTACAGGGTTGGAGAAACCATCTAAAATGTTGAAACCAAACAAGGAATTCATATTCTTTCCTGAGCATTTATTTAATACCATTTAGCTTTTTAAAGGTTACACACACACACACACACATATATATTGAAAGTCCTAGAAGAGTCCCACCCTTAATCTCTTTGAGGCCTCTATGAGTTTCCATAGCACGTTACAAAGGATCTTTATTGAGGAAAGGATTGGACAAACTTTCCTTATATGTGTGGCCCACACCATTAATTGCCCCATCTCCTTTAGTAAGGCCTTATTCCTATGTAAATACCCTTGCATAATGTTACAGGCTATTGTTAGGCCAGCGCCAGTCAGTCGCCACTTATATGCATTTTTACTTCAATCCGCTGCTCAGAGAATGAAAAGATGTCTGGACTTAAGCTGTTTACCAACTGGGCCGAAGCTGCAGAGCGGCAAAACTGAAGAAAGCCTCAAGCAACTGCAGGAACAAGCTTTTACAATGCGAGCAGCCATTTTCAGTTGAGTTATTAACCCACCCCGAAACTCTTCTAAGCTATGCCTTTTTTAAAGAACAAATGTGCTGAATCAAACATGAATGAGCCAGAACTATGAAGAGAGAAATCCTCTAAAGAACTATTGAACACAACATAGGTTTGGAATCATTTTGTCTCAGTTGCCTGCTACCAACGTTATCAAGGATGATAATGCTGGCTCAGCTGAGGCAATTGTCTCCTAATTAAACAATAGTGTGGTACAGTAAAAACACACATGAAAGTGACACACACTCCGAGTCGGAAAACCACGTGCAAGAGATGAGAAGGCTGAGTTAATAGCTCACCACTAGGATCTTACATTAATTTGGTTACTAAAACACAGTGATCTTTAACGAGAACGTTGGAAAATGCCTCCAAATCCAAGTCTGTCTGATTTTCTCAACCCTATGTGGCGTCAAGTGTGCTTAAATTAAAAAAATAAAACAATTTTTACTTTATAGTTGTAATGATCCCCTGGCATGACACACCGGGAATATAAAGGAGCAAAATTCTACCAAAAGGAGCTGTTTTTTTCTGTGAAATATGTGTTACAGGCAAAGATCATTGTATTTATTTAACAGCACCACAATCTGAGTAGTGTGGTATTAGCCTAAAGAAACTCTTGACTATTTGCATGCTTATTAGAATCCAATGAGTACTTAATAAGTGGATATATATGACAGAAAACATCTCATTGCATAGTTAGTGCTACAGGAAAGACGGAAAGACTCTCTCTCTCTCTCTCTCTCTCTCTCTCTGAAGAAAGCAGTCTTGAGTTAATTAACATCACAATGCAATCAAGTACAACAGTCATAGCTGAAAACCATTTCTATTAAAGCTGCTAGACTCAACCTTGCCTCTGCAGGTCAGCTATGGCATTGATAACCTTTCCAGCAGACAAATACATGTAACATCGCCTCATCTAATTAAAAGCTCAGGGAGGTGTAGAAAAATACCAGCACATTGAATCCAAGCAAATGAGTGCTGCCTTCAGCTGATGAAGCTACCATATGCCGCTGCTGTTTACTCTGGAAGGAAACTGAGTCACTTAACATTTCAATAGGTTAATCAATTGACAATTAAATAGAGAAATTGGTTAACTCTGAAAACAATTAACATGACACTCCATTAAGTACACTCTCTAATTGCCACAGCTGTGAGTAGAAATTAACGTGCATGTTAAAGCATCTAACTGGGGTGGCACTGTTTTTTTGTGTGTGTAAGAAAACGGAATTAGCTGAAAAGTCGGGTTTTATTTTTATAGATTAGACAGTAGGAATTCTATCATCAACTGCAGTTTTAGCAGAGGGGAGCTATGTATATTTTTTCCTTCTTTTAAGGGCTCACTTCAAGTTGTCGAAATATTTAATTTGCAATAATTAATTAAAATAGCCCAAACCCCTCCCACCAAATTACAGGTTGGTGTACAAAAAGAGAAATCTCTCCCTTTGCCCATTTTGTGGACAGAATTACTTTGCAGGACCAGGTATATTTCAAGATTTTCTTTCTAATTAAACGATGCAATTCATACATTGTAAAGATAGAATTTTCACTGAACCTTTTCATAATGGTTTCTGGTTGTTGGCTGTATCCTGAACCTTACTGTAAAATGGTAACAATAGTGTTTGTTAGTAACAATTTTAAATTAGAAGGCCAGGAGTTTAGATTTTATAGACTAATACACATATCTGCTATAGCCAGTCAGACAAAGAATATTCATTTACAAAAGTGGTGATAATTTAAGAAAATCATAAATTTTTTGAAATATATTAAAAGCCAAATAAACATTTTTGAATGAATGAATGAATATCTTTAAGATCTGATTATCAAAATTATTTAATGTACTCTCTTCCCCCTCTCCCTCCTTGCTACCTTTTTGGATAACTTTACAATCTCTAGATACTCAAAGATGAATGGGATAAATCCTACCTTGAGGGACTGATGGTCTGGCACTGGGGAGAATGGCATTTATGGAGAAGAGGCTAGAGGACTTAGTGAACTGGTGCAAGAGAGGAACACTAGGAAGACTGAAAGTTTTCTAATTTGGACAAATGGTTTAGCAGTGAGGTTATTAATCAAAATAAAGAAGAAACACAGGTTAGGGGTGGGATGGGGATAACAGATAATAATTTAGGACATCCTGAATTAGAAGTGTCATAGGATATCCAGGTGCAGATGTCATCTAGGCAATTAAACATATATATATACACACACATACATATATATGTATTTATGTAAGATATTTACACATATGCATGTATTCATTTTATACACACATTATATATATTATATATATACATACACACACACATATATATATTATATATATATATATATATATATATATATATACATATATATATAAAATGCCTGAAACTTGAGGATTAGAGATTTCTAGGAGTTGTCAGATTGTTAGCAGCCACCTGCTAATAGTCTGGACACCTGGTTTGGTAGTGAGGTCATTAATCAAAATAAATTAGCAGGTGGCTGCTAATGATATGGTAGTAGACACCGTAAGTAGAATAAGAGAAGAGGGCTGAGGACAAGATCTTAGGTAACACCAGTACGAACAGGGGAGAGGTAGACGGAGGAAGAGCCAACAAAGGAATCTGAGAAGAAAGAGGAAAAGGAGGAGAATGAAAAAAGAGTTGTCATGGGAGGGAAGGGAGAAGAGAATGACTAACACCCATGCTTAGGTGGGAGATCAGTAGGACGTGTTTTTCAAGCACTGCAAGACCCTGCTCCATAAAACAGGAGCTGATCAAAACAGTTTGCAGCAGAGGAACTGGTCAAAACCAGCTAAACTCAAGATGGCAATGAAAGGGACCTCTGGTTGTCCTCACTGCTAGTTATACACTAATTACAATACATTCGCATGCTAAAAGAAACTCCCACCAGCGCCATGACAGTTTACAAATGCCATAGCAACGCCTGGAAGTGAACTTATATGGCTCAAAAAAGGAGGCACCCTTGGTTCCAGGAACTCCCAGAAAATTCACAAATAACCCAGTCTTTATTTAGCATATAATTAAGGAATAGCCATTATATAGCTAGCCAGCAGTCTATGAGGGCTGCTGCTACTACTGCTATCGCTACTCTGTCGATAAAGCAGCCACTTCCCCGTACTCTGTCTCTCTAATAAACTTGCTTTTGCTTTGCTCTCTTGGCTCATTTATGAATTCTCTCCTGTGCAAGCCAGTTTTGAGGTTGGCCTGCATGACAGGGGTCTAGTAAGAAGCTGGCAACTTAGAATATGACAATTTGGAAACACTGGTGTCTTGGTGATGGTTGTTTGGTTGGCATGATGAAGGCTTGAGTCAGAACATCAACCCCACAGGTAAAGAGATAATGAAAGATGAGGGAGGAGAGATGTTAGACTACTTTGAGAAGTTTAATTGTGAAGGAGAGGGACAGAGCAGTGGCTTAAAAACTGCAGGATGTAAGCACAGTTTTGTTTATGTCTGAGTTTGGCAATTATTGAAGATGGGGCCATATTCAGATGATCCAGAATGGGAAGATGGAGGTTCTGACTGCTGACTGCTGGTGTGTGTGTGTGTATTTGTGTGTGTGTGTGTGCAGGCACTAAAGTAGAAGTGAAGTCTGGGGGCTTCAAGGATAAATGATTCAAAATGGCTGTTGAGAGGCTCAGAAAAGGGATGTGACTGAGAAAGAGAAAAAGGATTATCATTGAAAGCCTATCTGGAAATGGAAACAATATCCTTGTGGTCACACTCATCTGCATTGCATCTTGGACCACGCAGACAAAAGCCACCCTTGATAAAACCAATGGGCTTTTCCTCTCAGGGGATTCTTCATTCATATATGTATTTATTCATTCAACCAATATTTATGAATGCTTGCCATGTGCCAGGCAGCATTATAGGTCTCCAGCAACAGTGATCCCTAACCTTTTCGGCATCAGGGACCAGTTACATGGAAGACGGACCAGGTCGGGGGATGGTTTGGGGATGATTCAAGCACATTACATTTATTATGCACTTTATTTCTATGATTATTACATTGTAACATATAATGAAATCATTATACAACTCACCATAATGTAGAATCAGTGGGAGCCCTGAGCTTGTTTTCCTGCAACTAGATTGTCCCCTCTGGGGGTGACGGGAGACACTAACAGATCATCAGGCATTAGGTTCTCGTAAGGAAGGAGCAACCTAGATCCCTCACATGCACCATTCATAATAGGGTTTGTGTTCCTATGAGAATCTAATGGACCACTGACCTGACAGGAGGTGGAGCTCAGGTGGTAAAGCGAGTGATGGGGAACAGTGGTAAATACAGATGAAGCTTTGCTACTTGCCAGCTCCTCACCTTCTGCTCTGGGGCCTCTTCCTAACAGGCTGTGGACTGGTACTGGTCTGTGGCCCAGGGGTTGGGGACCCCTGGTCTCCAAGACACAGTGATGAATAAGACAGACAATGTCTCTGCCCTCAAGGGCTTGAAAAGAATCCTATTTTAGATAGAGTAGCTTCACTTTTAGGAAGTGACATTTGAACCTTTTTCTGAAGGTTGGGACGGACCCAGCTGGTGAGGATTTGGTGGAAGGGGATTTCGGGAGTTAAGGGAATAGAGGATTTCTTGAAGTTGAAGAACATGGATCCATAGGCATTGTTTCCTTCTTCATAAGGTCTTACCATTGTAACATACACGTAAAATAAATTATGTGCTATCTTGAATCTATTTTTAGAAATTCAAGTTTGTCTCCCCAGTCAGTGGGAAGGGATACTTAAGAGCAGGGGTAGTATCCTGTATCTATGTTGTATATAACCCTTCCAAGCAATGCTGGTTATAGAGCAGACATTTAAAATACTGCTTTTCATCCTTAATCAGTGCGCAATATGAGTTTTGTGAGATACAAATGTAGTAGTTGTAATCTTTTGTTAGCTTGCTCTTGGGAGCTGTGAGTGGTCCAGGCTTGTGGCACAAAGGCCAGTTGTCTTGTAAGATCCCTTTCTTGCAGGGCAATAGTCCCAGATTTTTTTTTTTTTTTTTTTTTTTGAGATAGAGTCTCACTCTGTGGCCCAGACTAGTGTACAGTGGCACAATCTTGGTTCACTGCAACCTCTGCCTCCCAGGTTCAAGCAATATTCTCTGTCTCAGCCTCCTGAGTAGCTGGGATTACAGGTGTCCACCACCATGCCCAGCTAATTTTCATATTTTTAGTAGAGACAGGATTTCACCATCTTGGCCAGGCTGGTCTTGAACTCCTGACCTTGTGATCCAACAGCCTCAGCCTCCCAAAGTTCTGGGATTACAGGCGTGAGCCACCATGTCTGGCCAATAGTTCCAGATTTTTATCTGTACACAAGATTATCTAAGAAAAAAGCAAAATTTCCCAGTCTTCTTTGTAGTTACATGTGGCTATATGACTAGGTTTTGAACAGTGGAATATGAAGAGAATGGTGTATGCAACTTCTAAGAAATGATATTGAAGGAAAAGGGTACTCCTTTTCTCCTTCCCTGCCTGTTTCTCTGGATCAGTTGCTTAGAGGTGGATGTGTTCGTTGAATTGCCATCTTGGACTATGCAGACAAAAGCCACACTTATAAGCAAAGTGGAAAGTGACAACAGCCTGAGTTGCAGGTGACCACAGAACTGTCGTAGCAGCCTTGAATTGCTGGCACCTTGACTTTTACGTAAAAAAGAAAGAAACATATTTTGTTAAAAGACATGTTTATAAAACAGGCAAATTATATATTTACTTATTTGTTTAATTTTTGAGACAGGATATCACTCTACTGCCCATGCTGGAGTGCAGTGGCTAGAACACAGCTCACTGGAGTCTCAACCTCCCAGGCTCAAGTGATCTTCCTTCCTCAGCCTCCTGAATAGCTGGGAATACAGGCATGCACCACCACACTTAGCTATTTTTTTTAAATTTTTAGGTTTATAGAGGTGAGCTGGTCTTGAACTCCTGGGCTCAATGGATCCTTCCACCTTGGCCTCCCAAAGTGCTGGGATTATAGCCATGAGCCACCACATGTGGCTGGCAAATTTTTTTGAGGCGAGGTCTCGCTATGTTGGCCAGGTTGGTCTCCAACTTCTGGGCTCAAGCAATTCTCCTGCCTTGGCCTCCCAAAGTGCTGGGATTACAGGCATGAGCCACTGTGTACAGCTGACTGTGTTTTCTTATGAAGTTGTGGTCAACTTACCATGTTTTGCCCATTTTTCTTTCTTCTATGCCTCAATTCCCCTTTTCCCTCACTCTTAAAACTCTGGCATTACACCTTCCAATAAAGACTTAGATCATGACTTTTGCCTTGAGACCATCTTTTGAGGACATCAGTGTACCAAAAATGTAATGAAGATGGTAACGGTAGTATCATCATCAAGATTTCAGTCCATCCTTGCCAGTGAGAATGGGGAATAGGAAGAGAGGCAAAGGATAGTGAGGGCACTGCTAGCCCATGTAAACTATTGTACAGATTTAAAAAGCCGACTTCTCTGGATCTATGCACCTCATAGGCACGGCTTACTGCATGGAATTTGGACTGGATTGAGCACTCATGTACCCCCTCAGCTACATGTCCTTATGCAATGAACATTCTATGCAAACACAATCTTGAGCATAATAGAAGTATTACCCAACTTATGAAGGAGGAAATTCAGAAAGCTCATTTTTGTAAAGCGCTTCTAATAGCACTTATTGATGTGATTATATCCAGTTCTAAGCAAGGGATAAATTTTACACTTATTGTTTACAGTCTGTTTATATGACAGGTTATCTTTCTTAGGAAAAAGCTAAAATGGGTATTTTCCTTAGTAGGCCGGCAGAAGAGAGATGAGTTGAGCTAGGTTATAACTAGTCAATTCAATCCATGCTAAAACTGGTGTTTAAAATGTTCCAGGCATTATACTGCATGGGGAGCAACAATAAGGAATCAGCACGAGTTTGCATACATTTTTAGCATCACTGAATAACATAGAATAAAAAGCAGAGAAAATGGAAGATTGTTCTTATTCAGGAGTGAGAATACTTTCCCTTTTTTCATTAGCTACTCACATTTTTTACCTACCACTCAAACCTGGTCAGGTTCTACATCACTCAGGGCTTCAATATTCTCCTAACGCACAACCCCCACCCCTCCCACGGAGGCATTTCGATTTCCTGCTTCGCCATTTTCGATACATCAAAATCCCAAAGAAATGGAAGCACAACAGCTATTGTCTTCAATTTCTCTGCTGAGTACAAACCTCCCTTTCAAACACTGGAAGACTCACAGCCCTCAGGATGGCAGGTTAGAACTTTGGATACTCGGTGGAATGACGGGGCATGTAAGAGGGAAGGGGAGAGAAAAATCAGCACCTGTACTTAGGTGGGGCTAAAAAGACAAGCTTGGAGATCCCCTCGCTACACATTCTATAACAGACAGACCTTCTGAGGCTCCCTCAGTTCAGCCAATATTTCTTTGTTGCTTGCCATATGCCAGACCATGTGTTACCACAAAGATGAATACAAATTTCTGCCCTTCATGAACTTATGATCTAGTGGGAAAAATAAAAACATGAACAGATAATTTCAACAGAATAAAGTGACTGCTGTGAGAAATGCATGAAGAGTGTGGAAAGGACAGTGGTGGCTCATCCTGCCTTTGGGGTGATGGAAGGCGTCCTAGAAAAGACCCAGGAGATGGCTCTTTTGCATCTGTCACTCAGGGACTCCTTATCACCTGGCCCTCTGTGTGACCTACCTCTCTAGCCTTATTCCCTGCCTGTCTCCACCTAACCCTCCTCGATTTCCTCTGCAACGATTCACATTCCACTTTCCCTAATTTTCAGACACTGTGTGATTGCACAGGCTAGACTTTCAATCTGGATGCTCTTCTCCCACCTCCAATTCTGGAAAACCTCTATACCTTACTACTCACCTCCAAAGTAATTTCTGTGAAGCTTTCCCTGAAACTCCTAGGCAGAGTTGCTTCCTTTCTCCTTCCTGTTCCTAACCTACCTTTTGTACTTCTAAGCCCAAACTGAGCTCTCTAGCCTACCATTGTACTTCCGTGTTTACCATCGTGTACTTCTAAGATACTTTTCACCGCATTTTTCTGTGTATGTTTGTTTTCCCGTATTAGACTGTGAGCTTTTAGGGCAGAAGTCATTCATCCTTGTTTCTCCAGAGACTAGCATTGCAAATGGTCCTTATCTCTGTAACTTGATATTTGAGGGATGAATGATTATATATAATATACTATGGAAACACTGATGATGGAGTCACTCACTGTGCTGTTCGCGCTGAATAAAACATTTGAAGCACTGTGTTAACATAGCAAATAGGCATAGGTGACATGTGAGGGAGGCTGAAGCAGACCTCTTTGCCTGTGGTATTCAGGCTTCCTTGCTGGGGGGCTTCTCTTTGAGGACAATCTATCTATAGGAGGCATCAGTAGGAGATTAGAGTCAGTGGAGGGACAAGTGAAGGTGTTTATTCTCTTCTCTCTCTGCTGGTCCACTGGTGGGCAGTGGCTGCATGTCTGTACCTAAGGCCACAGCCTCTGTTGGTTAACTTTCCTCACCACAGCTCTTGCCAGGTTCCCATAATCTCTCCCTTCCTGTGCCCCTCCGGGTCTCGGATGGTTTTGGCCCTTCACTGATACCAGCCCAGTGGTGCCATACTGTTCCTTGTTAGTTTCCCTTCATTCTTTGTTAACAACCTTTGTAAATGTCTTCTTCATTAACATGCATACAGATCTATTTTTAATTGGTAGTAGAGAATCACAATAATAGAATCAAAGCATAATTTTGATTTGCTCACTTAACATGATGTCACAAACGTATCTCAAAGTTTCAACAAAGTCTGCACAACGACCATTTCACGGCAACACCATAGTCCGCCTTATAATGTACAATACTTTCCTAACATATTTTTCCTTTCCTTTCCTTCCCCTTTACTTACTTTTCCTTTTCATCTTCTTTCTTTGCTTACCATTACAGATAGACAAAATAAACATTCTCAAGGTGCATATTTTTACTGGATATATCTTCTTTTTCTTTATATCCTGAAGCCATCTGTCTTTCAGCTACATTTCTACCTTTTCTTTTCTTTTTTTTAGATGAAGTCTTGCTCTGTCACCCAGGCTGGAGTGCAGTGGCACGATCTCGGCTCACTGCAATCTCCACCTCCCAGGTTCAAGTGATTCTCCTGCCTCAGCCTCCCAAGTAGCTGGCATTATAGGCACCTGCCACCACGCCTGGCTAATTTTTGTATTTTTAGTAGACATGGGGTTTCACCATCTTTGCCAGGCTGGTCTTGAACTCCTGACCTTGTGATCCACCTGCCTTGGCCTCTCAAAATGCTGGGATTACAGGCATGAGCCACTGTGCCCAGCCTTTTTCTGAATTTTTATATAGGCAAATAGTTATATTTACTGTACTTGAAATGTTTTTACACTCACGGGTCAATAGACGTTTGGTTAAACTATACTCTCCACTTGAAATACTGTCTTCTCCCAGTTCTTCAAAAGCCAACTTTCTTGGCTATACAAATTAGATATGTTTTCTGTCTTTTGAGGTTTCTTTTGAACTAACCTATTCAAATAATTTATTTGGTAATTAGTGATTTTTATTGTTATTTTGAAATGTAAATTAAATATTTTAGGTTACTTAACTTTAAGCATATTATTATCATCTCTTTTCAACTAGACTATTAATTTCTTGACAATAGGAACTATTTTCTTACATTACTTTATGTCTCCTATAGAGACTTTCATGTAGTAATTGTTTCATAAATGTGTTAATTTGGAAAATGTTGGAATACCATATACAAAAGATTGGCTTTCCAAAGCCTAGGTAGGTTTAAGTGTGTTTACACTGAGTTCTCTGTTCATTTCTGTGACTACAAGCCATGCTTCATTATATGATGCTTGGATTTCCAAGGTTGTGTGAAAATGTTATTGTTCTTATGTGAAATTAGGAGGAGAAATGCCTTAAAAGTATTTATATTTCTCCAAGTCAAAGTGGAGCCCGTGCATGAGAAAGAAACACTTCAACAATGTAGATTTAAAAGGAAGAGCAGTGGGGGGAAAATTAGCTTCTGATTACTAATAATAGAGATTCTAAGTTATTCTATAACATTTGCCCTGCTTTATTTCCATTATAGCGTACTATCGCCTCTAGATATGTTTCACATTTATTTTGCTATTTGCAATTACGATAGAACCTTCCTTACTGCAACTAAGATATATGCTACACAAGAGTAAGGACTTTTTCTGTCTTGTATTCTGTATTGTATTCTCAGTTCTAGAATAAGTCTGGCACTCAACAAATATTTGTTGAGTAAATTAATGAAGAAATGAACATTTATTAGCACAGTCATGCATTGCTCAGCACCGGGGATACGCTCTGCAAAATGCATCGTTAGGAGATTTTGTTATTATGCAAACATCATAAAGTATATGTACACAAACCTAGATGGTGTAGCCTACTACATGCCTTCCTTACTGCCACATGAGAGTAAGGACTACACCTAGGCTGTATGGTGTAGCCCATTGCTCCTAGGCTACAAACCTGTATAGCATCTTACTGTGCTGAATACTGTAGGCAATTGTAATGCAATGGTAAGTATGTATGTATCTAAACATAACAAAGCACAGGGAAAATGCAGTATAAAAGATTTTAAATGGTACACCCCTGCATAGGCCACTTACCGTGAAAGGAGCTTGTGGGACTGGAAGTTGCTCTGGCTGAGACAGTGAGTAAGTGGTGAGTGAATGTGAAGGCGGAGGACATGACTGCAGAGTACGCTACATTTTATAAACATTGTACACTTGGACTACACTAAAATTTATGAAAAAATTTCTTTCTTTGATAATAAATTAACCTTAGCTTACTGTAACTTTTTCACTTTATAAACTTAATTTTTTTAATTTTTGGACTCTTGCAATAACACGTAAAATGCAAACATTGGGGCCAGGCGCAGGGGCTCACACCTGTAATCCCAGCACTTTGGGAGGCTGAGATGGGCGGATCATGAGGTCAGGAGATGGAGACGAGCCTGGCCAATATGGTGAAACCCCATGTCTACTAAAAACACAAAAACTAGCCAGGCGTGGTGGCACTCACCTGTATTCCCAGCTACTCGGGAGGCTGAGGCAGAAGAATCACATGAACCTGGGAGGCGGAGGTTGCAGTGAGTTGAGATCGTGCCACTGCACTCCAGCCTGGGTGACAGAGTGAGACTGCATCTTAAAAAAAAAAAAAAGACACACATTGTGTACCACTCACTGTACAAAAATATTTCTTTGTATCCTTATTCTATGTTTTTCTATTTTTAACTTTTTTTTTTTTTTAGATGGAGTCTTGCTCTGTCACCCAGGCTGGAATGCAGTGGCGCCGTCTCGGCTCACTGCAACCTCTGCCTCCCAGGTTCAAGCAATTCTCCTGCCTCAGCCTCCCAAATAGCTGGGATTATAGGCATGCATCACAACGCTGGGGTAATTTTTGTATCTTTCAGTAGAAAGGGTGTTTTGCTGTGTTGGCCAGACTGGTCTTGAACTCCTGAGCTCGTGATCCACCCACCTCGGCCTCCCAAAGTGCTGGGTTTACAGGCGTAAGCCGCAGTGCCTGGCCTATTGTTAACTTTTTTTACTTTGTAAACATTTTTGTTAAAAACTAAGACACAAACACACTTAAGCCTAAGTCAATACAAGGTCAGGATCATCAATATCACTGTCTCTCACCTCCATATCCTGTCCCACTGGAAAGTCTTCATGGGCAATAACATGCATGGAACTATCATCTCCTATGATAACAACGCCTTCTTCTGGAATCCCTCTTGAAGGACCTGCCTGAGGCTTACAATTGAATTTTCTTTTTTTAAGTAGAAGGATTACACTCTAAAATAACAATTAAATAGTATAGTACATAGTATTTATATTAGTAAATACACAATCTGATATCAGAGTCATTATCGTTATCAAATATTACATACAGACATAATTGCACATGCTGTACTTTTACATAGTTAGTAGTGCAGTAGGTTTGTTTATACCAGCATCATCACAAACATGTAAGTAACATACTGCACTACGATATTATGATGATTAAGACATCACTGAGTGATTGGAACTTTTCAGCTCCATCATAATCTTAAGGAACTGTACTGTGGTCCATCACTGACTGAAACGTTGTTATGTGATGCATAACTCTGTGTTTTGCAATTTTCCAGACAGTGCTATAAGTGCTTTGTTTTACTTATCTCATTTGAGCTTCAGTACATCCTACTGAATAGGTATTATAGCTTTTTAGTGAGGAGACTGAGTCTTAGATAAATTAAAGGCCTTCCAAGGTCACATATCTAGTAACTGGGGAAGGAAGGTAAGACTTAAAACCAAGCAGTCTGACTTTGAGCCCACAGCCTTAGCCACTGTATTAAATTTGTCAGTACAATATTGTGAAATAACAGCAATTTGGCTGGGCACGGTGGCCCACACCTGTAATCCCAGCACTTTGGGAGGCTGAGGTGGGCAGATCACCTGAGGTCAGGAGTTCGAGACCAGCCTGGCCAACATGGTGAAACCGCATCTCTACTAAAATACAAAACTTAGCTGGGTATGGTGGCGGGTGACTTAATTCTATCTACTCTGGAGGCTGACACAGGAGAATTGCTTGAATCCGGGAGATGGAGGTTATAGTGAACCAAGGTTGTGCCATTGCACTCCAATCTGGGTGACAAGAGCGAAATTCCATCACAAAAAAAAAAAAAAAAGGAAAAGAAAAGAAATAACAATTAGCATTTGCTATGTGCTTCTAAAATATATAAACTATTTTCACATCTGTTTTCTCTTTTAATAACATTCAGTGACCTGAGCTAATGTTATCATTATCTGTACTTTACAGATATGAAAACTGAGAGATGAAGTGATTTGTCAAAAGTAACAGTACCATTAAGTGGCTGACTTGGGAATTCAACTCAAATCTTCTCAGTCCAACCTCTATGTCTTCCCGACCTCCAGCTGCTGGTATCTACCATTCAACAGTTTAATTATGGCCAGAGACCCACATTTATGGTTTTAGACATATAAAAAGAAATTCTATTTCAGAAGTCTCTAATATAACAACTGCATTTAGTAGTTACTAATAAAGAATTCTAATTTACTGATTGTATTTTAGTCACTAATAAAAAATTATACATGAGTTCTATTTTTTAAATTAATTAATTTTTGAGACATGGCCTCACTCTGCCACCCAGGCTGGAGTGCAGTGGCATGATCACAGATCACTGCAACCTCAACCTGCCAGGCTCAAGTTATCCTCCCACCTCAGCCTCCCAAGTTCCTAGGACCACAGGCATATACCACCACACCTGGCTAATTTTTAAAATTTCTTTTTGTAGAAATAGGGTCTCACTGTCTTACCCAGGCTGGTCTTGAACTCCTGGCCTCAAAGGATCTGCCCACTTCAGCCCCCCAAGGTGCTGGGATTACACGTGTGAGCTACCATGCCTAGCCTATGAGTTCAGAATCTGGGGGGACATTCGCCAAGCATCTTTGACTTTGGAAGGATATGACATTAACAAAATTTTCACTGGTAACTTTCATAAAGACTGCACAATCATTTGTTCAGGAAGCTCTATGATATATATTTGTTTTATATGTTGAAAGACATTTACTTATTATTGCTTCATGAACTTATCTCTTCCTTTTCTCTTAGATACTTAGTCCTATAACACATGATGGCGGATGTCTCCAAAGTGCTTTTTCCTTTGACAAATGAAAATATATTATCAACATGATTCTGACAATTAGGTTTTATGGGATGAATGTAAAGAAAACAGTTTGGGCGCAATAGCTCACTCCTGTAATCTCAGGATTTTGGGAGGCTGAGGTGGGCTGATTGCTTGAGCCCAGGAGTTCAAGACCAGCCCAACAAGGCCAGACCCCATCTCTACAAAGAATATAAAAATTAGCCAGATGTAGTAGCGTGTTCTGGTAGTCCTGGATACTCAGGAGGCTGAGGTGGGAGGATCACCTGAGACTGGGAAGATCTAGACTGCAGTGAGCCAAGATCACACCACTGCACTCCAGCCTGGGCAACAGAGTGAGACGCTGTCTCCAAAAAGAAAAGGAAAAAGAAAACAGAGGAGAAGCAGTAAAAGTTACAGAGGCTGAGAAGATCCAGAGGCCACACAGGAATGGCAGGAGATAGGCTCCAGAGCAGTGGTTCCCAACCTTTTTGGCACCAGGGACTGGTTTCATAGAAGATAATTTTTCCATGTCTGGGGATGGGTTGGGGGCAATGGTTTCAGGATGAAACTTCCACTTCAGATCATCAGGCTTTAGATTCTTATAAGGAGTACACAACCTAGATCCCTGGCATGCACAGTTCACAGTAAAGTTGATGCTCCTATGAGAATCTAACGCCACTGATCTGATAGGAGGCAGAGCTCAGGTGGTGAGGCTCACTCACCTGCCACTCACCTTCTGTGCAGCCTAGTTCCTAACAGGCCATGGACCTGTACTGTTCCGTGGCCCGGGGTTGGGGACCCCTGATCTAGAGGCTGCACTGAGGAATGGCAGGAGATAGGATGGAGAGAAATCTGAATCAATGTGCTAGAGGGTGGCCGATAGTAGTGACAACAGGAGAAAGGGTGTCAATCAAAGAGGGCACAGACTTGATGAATATGAGTCGTGGGATAAAGGTGAGGGCTTGATGAGGAGTTAGTAGATTAAAGAATATGTCAACCATCTCTTCAGGGTAATGGATGAAGTGGTATTCTCCACTTGTGGGAGGCAAAAGGGAAGACTTGTCACTTTATATCAGGGTAAGATGGCAGAGTAACTGTTCATGATATGAGGAATAATTAGCCTTATAATGGGAGATCCAAAGAATAGCTGAAAATGACTTGGAAATCTTGAGGGATCAGAAACTAAATATGATTTAATATAGAAATATTAACATTAAATAGAAAGATATTATACTTTGACATAATAAGGAAGTATTGCTATTGTCTATTCAAAAGTTTTACTTTTCAAAAAGTTTTTAAGGTTTATAAACTTTTACTGGCCAATTTGACGTTCAGATTAATCCAAGACTCACCTTAGCACATGCTGATCTACCTGCCTGTTTCTTCAACATACACACATTTCTCTCTTTTATGAACATGTGTAGCATTTATTTTCCATACTACTCACTTGAAATTTGCCAGACTTAGCTTCTTAGTTTCATGTTTTACACATACGCACCTGCAATCTCACCAGCTAAGTGTGCATGTTTATTCAAAGTAACCTGTGTTCAGGAGTACCTGCTACAGGCTTTTTCCTAGAGCTGCAATGCTTAGTTTGGGGCTGACATATTTGTTACTCAGCTATTAATTGCCGAGTGATTATTTAGGCTTTGGTTGAGGCTGTTTTCTTCTTCACAGCCAGCAAAAGTTGCAGTGAAAAGCACATGGTACAATTTACGAAATTCGTGAGTTGTAATTAATTCACATTTTTACTTCTTGATGAAAGGCAACGAGTATCCCTTTAAGAGAGAAATGTGATAAAAACTGGATTTTGAGGAAGCATCACCTCCCCCAAAGGGTAGGCTTCTTTTCTGAGATATCCTAGCTGCCAGGGTTGCTAAGGCAAACCTTTGCATATACAAATTTGGGTCAATGTGTTGACAGGATGTCAGATTTGTGTAGCTAAGGGAGCTTCAGCATGAATATTGAGCTGTATGCCACTCCATTGATGCCCAAATGGACCTGTAGGTGCCTATTTGTGCCTGAGGCTATTGGAGTGGAAAATAGAAGCCCTTCTTGTGAAAACCTAACCAGGGTCCACAATCCAGCCTTACCAGCAGCAGTTGGTTTTCAGCACAACTGAAAAGTAAATTCAAAGAGATCTGAGTGATGGAACACTGATTTCTTTTCATCATACTGCCTGTAATTGCATGTTGTAGTGATTGTTCCTCCTAGACTTACTTGTGCATATGGTAGAAGTCTTCCCGGTGGCATGAATCAACAGAGTTGAGTACCGAGGAAGTAATTTGATCAGCTAATTTGGAGAAACTGAGTCCTACAACTATTATTTAGTTCATCAAAACATATAAATCTCAATGAGAACTATGAAAATGTGTGACAATTCTTTTTTACCAGAAAAGTACTGTTTGAAATTATATTTTAGGGCTATGAAAATTTTACTTGGGATTGAACACAGTAAACTTCAGATGACTTTTACATTATTTAAGAAATAGAAGTGTGAATTAAATAGTGTTTACCATAAGCACTTGTTTTAACTTCTTAATGTTCTGTTACATAACATTTTGTTACCTAGGATTCCACTAATTAGCATTTCTACACAGGTATACTACAATGGTAATTGATGTTACAATTGATCAATCATGATGATTTTCAGTCATTGAATGACCTTTTTAATTATCAAAGATTCAGTTGTACACAATTCTAGTTTTACTTGACATTTGTTTTTAATTATTATTTTATAAGAATTGTCAATCTATTAGAAAATCATTAGCTTGATTATTTGAATAATATCTGTATCCTCCGGTCACGTAAGGTAATATAATTTATTTTCTTTGCTCCAGTAGGCACCTAGGGTATTTGAAACCTCGAGGAGATCATTTTCAAACACTTCCCTTGTCTTATACCCCGAAACTATCTTCTGTAAAATTTATAAAATGAAAACAATAATAATAATAATGTCTAAAACAGAAATGTAAACCATGAATATTTTCTTTTACTGAACTTTAAATTTATAATTGTTCAGGTAAAGGAAAATAAATAATTCTAAATAAATAGAGATTAAAGTGCAAAAAAATAGAAAAAATGAATTAATAGTCTTTAAGTATATTAGTGCATTTTTTGAGAAAAGGGAAAAATATTATATCTACATATCAGTCTGTTGCAGTAATAAATAATAATATTACAATGTTTGCTTTTCACCTTGAGCTATAACTTCTGCAAATTTGTCAGTGACTTTGTCAAAACTGATATTTGCACACTTATATTCAGTAGGTAATATAGACTTATTTTTTCCCTTTGTTGATTAAAGAACACTTTTGATGGGGCTCAGTGGCTCACACCAGCAATCCCAGTACTTTGGGAGGCCAAGGAAGGAGGATCGCTTGAGCCCAGGAGTTTAAAATTAGCCTGGGCAACACAGCAAGTTCCTGTCTCAAAAAACAAACAAAACTCTAAAAAATTAAGAATACTTTTAATTAACTTTAGTTTTGAATGTTTCTTTTATATGAAGCAAAATATAACAATAGGAAAGGTTTTAAACATGATTTTGGCAGAAATTCATAAAAACCTCATTTTACAATAAATCCCATGTCTTTGTTCCTTCAGGATCAATTCTAATGGCTTTTAAATGTTTCAGCAGTAGAAAAAAAATTATAAAAATTCCAAGTGAGTACTCAGGATGATAGGATTGAAGTACCTCAAACTCGATTTTTTTGTCTTTATAATTGCTATGGTTTGAATGTTTTTCCCAAATTTCATGTGTTGAGAAATTAATCCCCAAAGTAACATGTTGATGGTATTTGAAGGTGGGATCTTTGGGAGCTACTTAGGATTAGCTCCCATCGAGGATGGGACCCTATGATAGGATGGTGGCTTTATAAGAAGAGAAAGAGAGAGTTGAGCTGGCATGCTGTTGTCCTCTTGACATATGATATCCTCTGTACATGCAGCAAACAGGACCTCACTAGATGCCAGAAACTTGACGTTGGGCTTCCTAGCCTCCAGAATTGTAGGAAATAAATTTATTTTCTTTATAAGTTACCCAGTCTGTGGTATGCTGTTATAGCAACAGAAAATGAGCTAAGACAAAATATTGTTACCAGAAGTGGGACTGTTACTATAACAAATATCTGAATTGTGGAAATGGCTTTGGAATTGGGTAATGAGTAGAGGCTGGAAGAATTTAGAGGAGCAGGCTAAAAATAAGCCTGTGTTGCCATGAACAGAGCATTAAGGGTGATTCTGCTGTTGGCTTAGAAGAATAGAAGACCAGGGAAAGTCTGGAACTTCTTAGAGATTACTTGAGTGGTCATGGTCAGAATGTTGAAAGATAGTAAAGGTCTGAGATGGAACTAAAGAACAAGGCATTGAAAAACTAAAGCAAAGACTATTATAAGTAGCAAAAAACTTGGCTGAAGTGTGTTTGTGCTTTATGGAAGGCAGAATTTAAGAGTGACAAATTATTAGACTATTTAGCAGAAGAACTATCACAGAAGCAAAGCATTCAGGCTGCTACATACCTACTTTTAACTGCTTATAGTAAAGTAGGAGAGAAAAGAGAGATATATATATATATACGCAGCAAACGGGACCTCACTAGATGCCAGCAACTATAGATACCTATATATCTATATTTTTTTCTTTTGAGATGGAGTCTAGCTCTGTTGCCCAGGCTGGGGTTCAGTGTTGCTATCTTGGCTCACTGCAACCTCCACCTCCTGGGTTCAAGCAATTCCCCTGCCTCAGCCTCCCGATTAGCTAGGATTGCAGGCGTGCACCACCATCTCTGGCTAATTTTTGTACTTTTAGTAGAGATGGGGTTTTGCCGTGTTGACCAGGCTAGCCTTGAACTCCTTACCTCAAGTGATCCACCTGCCTTGGTTTCCCAAAGTGCTAGGATTACAGGCATGAGCCACCGTGCCCCGCCAAGAAAAGAGATTATTTAAAGACAGAACTTATCATTAAAAAGAAAGCAGAGTGGAGAGACTTGGAAAATTTGCAGACTGCCTATGTAGTAGAGAATGAAATTATTTTCCGCAGAGAAATACTGGAATGTGACCAATTGACTGCTTGAGATTAGTATGGGTAGAACAGAACCAGAGGCTATTCATTAGGATAATGGGAGAAGAACCTGATAGTATTTCAGAGATCTTTCAGGCTGCCCCTCCCATCACAGTCCTGGAGCTATAGGAGGGCAAAATGGTTTCAGTGGACAGGTTACTGCCCAGTGCCACTTCCAGTCTCTATTACCTGCATTTCATTGCAGCGCTTCTCAGCCACCTCAGCTGTGGCTCAAATGGCTCCAAGTGTGACTGCACCAGCCACTCCTGAAGGTACAGTTGTAAACCTTTATGATATCCACCTGGTGCTAATTCTGTAGGTGCACAGAATGCAAGAGCTGTGGAGGCATGGCTTCCTCCACTTAGATTTCAAAGGATGTCATAAACAGCCTGGGGACACAGGCAGAGACTTGCCACAGGAGCGGAGACACCGCAGAATGCAACCCACGACAGCAATGCTTAGTGGAGCTGCCGGGGCAGGACCACCCGTAAAACCCTAGACTAGAGCTACCAGTGTGCAGTGCCAGGCTGGGAGAATTCCATGAGACTTCAACCTGCGAAAACAGCTGCTTGAGCTGAGTCCAGCAAAGCCGTAGGGTGGTGCTGCCGAGGATTTGAAAGTCTAAACCCGCAGTGTTTCTAGGAGGTGGCATGTGGAGGAAAAGCGTTTAGCCTAAAGTTGTTTTCCCTTTGGGGTTTTAGAATTACTTGAGACTCGTTATTCCTTTTTTTTTTTTCCTCTTTCTCCCTTTTGGAATGGGAATATCTATGCTATGCCTGTCCCACCATTAAATTTTGGAAGTAGATAACTTGATTTCACAGGCTCATAGCTGGAGGAAATTTGCCATGGGATGAATTGTGCCTTGAGTCTCACCCATGTCTGATGAAAATGAGACTCTGGACTTTGGATTTTTGAACTGGTACTGGAATGATTTAAGATTTGGGGATATTGGAATGGAATAAATGTATTCTGCATGCAAGAAAGGCATAAATTTCAGGGGCCAAGGGCTGAATGCTATGGTTTGAATGTGTTTGCAAAAATTCGTGTGTTGGAAACTTAATCTTCAAATTCATATGTGGATGGTATTTGCAGGTAGGGCCTTTGGAAGGTAATTAGGGTTAGATAGGATCACCAGGGTGGGGTCCCCATGATGTGACTGGCGGCTTTATAAGAAGAGAAAGGAGACCTGAACTGGCAAGCTCTTGATCTCTTGCCATGTGATGCCTTCTGCTATATTATGATGCAGCAAAAAAGACCCTCACCAGATGCTAGCACCTTGATATTGGACTTCCCAGCCTATACAACTTTAACAAATAAATTCCTTTTCTTTATAAATTACCCAGTCTATAGTATTCTGTTATAGCTAACAAAAAACAAAGACCACAATCATTGTGCTCCCACTGTTCATTTAAAATCTATTGTTTATGTGCAAGAATATATACTATCACTGAGATGAAAGGCAAACTGTACCAAAACAAACTCAATGGCTCTTAATTCTTATAAACTGACTCTCAAAATGCACTTGTGTAACTGAGTCCATACATGTTGGGGACAGTGTACCTGGCAGTTTTCTGAACTTTCATGTAGAATCTGTATTCTATAAAGCCTAAGAAATAAAAATGTGCAAACTTGATTTCACAGGCTCATACCTGGGGGGAATTTGCCAACTATATTATTAAAAATTAATAATGTAATTGAAGTGTACAACTACGTTACTAAAACTTAACAGTAACTGCAGATATTGTTTAGAGCTTAGACAAATAATATTTTCTTGGAGAGTATTATTTTATTCCTGACACTGTTTAGAATGAATGATCAGCAGCTGGTGATGATACAAAAAAGCAGATTTTTTTTTTTTTTTGAGATGGAGTCTCACTCTGTTACTCAGGCTGGAGTGCAATGGCGCAATCTGGGCTCACTGCAACCTCCACCTCCCAGGTTCAAGCGATTCTTGTGCCTCAGCTTCCCAAGTAGCTGGGACTAGAGGCATGAGCCACCACATCCAGCTAATTTTTATATTTTTCGTAGAGACGGGGTTTCACCATGTTGGCCAGGCTGGTCTCAAACTCCTGGCCTCATGTGATCCGCCTGCCTCGGCCTCCCAAGGTACTGGGATTGCAGGTGTGAGCCACCATCCGGCAAAAGCAGACTGTTTTGAAGTTGGTTTTAATATTAATTTTCCGCTCTCTGAAGACAGTGTCTCATTGCTTGTATGGAAGTTTCAACATGCCTACTCCCTCCACCTTGAATCCACCACTGCTTTGCTTTATAAAGTTCTATTTCAATATTATACTAGGTACTTTGGAGTGTAGTTTTCAGAAACTTTTTTTTTTATAGTGTATTTTTTTTCTGTTGTGCCTCTTCTTAGTATATCAGAAAGCTTACTTTTGTTTAGTATTTCCAAATTATTAACTGTCATTCAGGAAGCTGTATACTGTTTGATGAGAGCTAGACCTATTGATAAATACTGATTTGTATTTAGCATGTATTTGTACAATTGTTTAAAAGGAATAATGGCTTTTAAAAAGTAAGAATGAAAGAGATTAAACAGAAGACTGTGGCAGCATTCCCAACAATTTTTTTTCATATCTGTTTGTATTTGCCAATCATAGAAACTAACTTATCATATCCTATCTCTTTCATGGAGGCACAAAGTAAGATTCCTTCACAAGAGAGCTCTCTTTTTCTTGTTTCTTCATCCCAGTAAATAAGCATGCATGAATTTTTTTTATACATTTATCAGTTTTTTTTTTCCTAGCTGGCACCCCAAACAGTGCCCAGCCAGCATGATACTATGCATGGGTCTTTTTTTATTTGACACCATTGTATTTTTTTCCCCTCTATAAAATTAATTCCTGTATAGAGTCTGAATGGGGTTTAAAAAAATCAATTAGCTTTTACTTGGAAAATCTTTTCCTGTCTTATATAGAATAATGATTTTTTTTTCATCTGTCAAAGGGTTATTAATAAATGTCACCAGTGGGGTTAGAACATTCTCTGGTGTTTGCTTTAGGGGAACAAGGGGATTGTCGGAAATCCTAGCCAAACTGAGCCATAATTAGAGAGAAAATGTTAGCAATTAGAACTATACGTTAGGCTTTAATTTACTACCACGGAAAAGTCAAGGGTGGCATTTCTATTCCATTTTTAGGTGCAGCCAGATGGATTGCTCATTACAGGGTAATTTCCACCGACCCTCTGCACTTCTCAGGGTAACAGAGCAGCTGAGAGTACTGTGCAACTCAGAGGCTCAGACTTTATTTTATTTTTTGTGGGGGTGGAGAGTGGGTTAGGAGATTGAGTAGTTATCAATTTCCTACATAGTCATTGACATTATTGCAAATCTTTTTACATGCTGAATAATTTTAGGCCAAGAAAGCAGTTTGGTAACATAAGTACATTAATATAATTTACTTTTCTACCTTGCCCTACATGTGTTGGTTATACTAGCATATTTTAGCAATCTTCACATTTTAAAGTTCCCCTCTTCTGTGTTTCTACTTTTGGATTTTCCTAGTGACCAAAATGAACAATTTAGGCTGCTGTTGAGAAAAGAAACTACACACAATGTCTCAAAACTGAAGTAATATAGCTGTAATCTAATCCTAATCTAATTCCAGTAAAGCTTTGGAGGCCATGAGGTGATATATTTTTGACCATGTGGGATACACTTTATAATTTTTTCTTTTTATCTCACAATCAAATGCCATTTCTTAGTTACATGTCTTATCTGATTAAATAAAATGAATTTGGTGCCAACATTGTAATGATCATTTAAGATAAGTGTATTTACTTTAGGGTTGTAACATTTTCATGGGGGAAATAAATCTTCTACTTACTTTATATTATAATGAGTCGGAATCAGTCACAGTTTCCTTTGCTTATGAAAATATAGTTGCAATTGCCTTTACTATATTTTATTTATTGAGATAAAATATAAAGAACATAAAATTTACCATTTTAACTGTTTTTAGGTATACAATTCAGTGGTATTAATATAGTCCACATTGCTGTGCAAACATCATCACCATCCATCTTCAGAACTTTTTCATCTCCCCAAACTGAAATGTTGTACCCATTAAATAATAACTCCCCACTCTCCCCCTTTCCTTAGGGAAGTATCAGGTAAAACAGGAATCATACAATACATGGCCTTTAGTGCCTGGTTTATTTTACTTGCATAATGTCATCAGGGTCTATCTATGTTGTCAGTATTGCCTTCCCTTTTCACGCTAAATAATATTTTATTACATATGTATCATAAAGGGAAGGTTCCTTCCGTCCTCCCTCCCTCCCTCTCCCTCTCCCTCTCCTTCTCTTTTTTTTCTTTCTCTCTCCCTTTCTTTACCTGCCTGCCTGCTTGTCTTCCTTCCTTCCTTCCTTCCTTTCTCGACAGAGTTTCACTCTTGTCACCCAGGCTGGAGTGCGATGGCACCATCTTGGCTCACTGCAACCTCTGCCTCGCGGGTTCAAGCAATTCTCTGGCCTCAGTCTCCCAAGTAGCTGAGATTACAGATGTGCGCCACCATACCTGGCTAACTTTGTATTTTTAGCAGAGATGGGGTTTCACCATGCTGGTCAGGCTGGTCTGGAACTCCTCACCTTGATTGATCTGCCCGCCTTGACTCCCAAAGTGCTAGGATTACAGGCATCACCCACCCTTTTTTATTTTATTTTATTTTAGAGACTGAGATTCACTCTTGTTGCCCAGGCCGGAGTGCAATGGCATGATCTTGGCTCCCTGCAACCTCTGCCTCCCGGGTTCAAGCGATTCTCCTCCCTCAGCCTCCCAAGTAGCTGGGACTACAGGAATGCCACTACGCCTGGCTAATTTTGTATTTTTAATAGAGACAAGGTTTCACCAAGTTGGCCAGACTGGTCTCGAACTCCCGACCTCAGGTGATCCACCTGCCTCTGCCTCCCAAAGTGCTGGGATTACAGGCGTGATTCACCTCTGGAAGGTACCTTTATTTTAAGTACTTTACAGATATTTCCTAAGGCTGTACCTCCATACTGACGTCTTGTTTGTATTCTGCTATCTGCAGCTAATATCTGTTAACAAAGCCTGGCTGGCCTCACCACCGTTGATACGGCTGAGAAGAAGGCTTGGTATGTTTCGCCTCCTGACAGGTTCATCAGAGGCAGTTCAGACAATGAACAAAGGAAAATATCCAATCCTTTCATTAAAAATACCAGTTAGAGAGCAACGATGTAAAAGTAATTTTTGAGTCATGACAGGCAGAGAAAAGTACTTAACTTTACTTTCAGGTAAATGTTAAGACAGCATTACTAAAAACATTTGCTTTCAGAACTCATTACAGTTATCAATGGTCGAAAAATTCAAACGACTAAGTATCTTAAATTTTCTCTTTAAGGATCAGAAAACCAGAACTATTTTCCCTGCAGTCTATATTATACCAGACTTTAGCCAAATTTTTTCATGCTTCTTACAGAAAATTCAACACCAAATCCCATACTTTTGTCAATTGAAAATATTATAGTTCTATAACAGTGTGACAGAAGGTATTTATTCCTCAGAACAGCTATATTATGTAAACAAAACATTAGTGAACTCTTGAGTTTTAAATGTTTAGATGTTCAAACTTTTATATTAGACTACTCTTGCCTGAAGTTAAAGTTAGCCTTTCATAGGCTAACTTACTAAAAAAAACTTTTTCCAAGACAGCAATGAGAAAATTTTATAGAAGAAAATTTAGAGCTATGGTTTAACAACCTGTTTAATATTTTTTTCATTCATTAAAAGAGGCAAATCTATAACTTTTTAAAAAAATAGTTCTGCCGGGCGCAGTGGCTCATGCCTGTAATTCCAGCACTTTGGGAGGCTCAGGTGGTGGATCACAAGGTTAGGAGCTCAGAACCAGCCTGGCCAAGATGGTGAAACCCTGTCTCTACTAAAAATCCAAAAATTAGCCAGGCACGGGGCAGGCACCTGTAATCCCAGCTACTCAGGAGGCTGAGGCAGGAGAATTGCTTGAACCCGGGCAGCAGAGGTTGCAGTGAGCCGAGATTGCGCCATTGCACTCCAGTCTGGGAGACAGAGTGAGACACGTCTCGAAATGAAATGAAAAAAAATAAAATAGTTCTATGTCAAAGATACCAGCTTTGCATGCCTCCCCTTTCTGACTCCAGTCTTCTTTCTTTTTCATCACAGACTGTATTCTCTTCTCCCTTCCCCCCCTCAATTTCCTTCTTGCTTTCCACAATCATTTATTGAGTGAGAGCTTAGTATGTGACAGGTGGGACATCTGGGGATTCAGAGATTAATATGACCTGTTTACTGCCTTGGAAGAGCCCCCTGTAGGTACAGGTGTGTTCTCTCTAATCTACTGGTACTAAGTTCCTGGGGTACTGAATTGGTAAGAAAGAGTACCAAGATCTATTAGTGATTTCTACCTATGGCCTGGCTTGTCGACAGAATAGTTGACACACATGTCGTGCCTTTGTTAACCCTTAGTCCAAGACAGCCACAGCTTTTTCTAGCTCCGTTTTTATTTCCCTAGCCAGTCTCTCAAGCTGAGAACTTTAAAGGATTCTTTATCATTCTAGAACACTTCACCTTATATTTCCACCAAGTGCCTAGCCAATCAATCCCTAAATCATGCTCACCATTACCAATTAATTTCTCTCTCTCTCTCTGTCTTTTTTCTAGGCTACCAAGTCGTGATGGAGAAAAACATGAAACAGGTAATTCAGTTCATTGCAAATTCATTCTACCAAACACTAGCTGGTTCTTGCTGCTTGGTAGTCCTTGTATTCAGCTCTTGGAGACTCACTGATTAGTTTCCTACCCGGTGGTCTAAGAGCTTTCTTCATATTTTTGAAGCTCACGTTTGATCTCCCCTTCCCCTTGCACTCAGAAGATGGTCTTGCTTTCTGCTTTGCTGAGAAGTTGAAGGTCATCTGCAATCTCCTTCAACTTTCTACTCCTATCCTATTTTCTAGTTTCCTTCATTTCTTGCTTCCTCTGCTTTTTTGTTTCAGGAGAAGAAACACACTCTTATTTCTAGGTTGAACACAACTTCTATAGGACTTTTTTCCTGTAAATTGTGCTTTCTTTTTTCTTTTGAGGCAGAGCCTCACTCTGTTGCCCAGGCTGGAGTGCAGTGGTGCGATCTCGGCTCACTGCCACCTCCATCTCCTGTGTTCAAGGAATTCTCCTGCCTCAGGTCCCGAGAAGGTGGGATTACAGGCGCCTGCCACCATGCCCGGCTAGTTTTTGTATTTTTAGTAGACATGGGGTTTCACCATGTTCACCAGGCTGGTCGCGAACTCCTGACCTCAGGTGATCAGCCTCCCTCCACCCACCTTGGCCTCCCAGAGTGCTGGGATTACAGACGTGAGCCACCGCACCTGGCCGGATCGTACCTTCTGTTCCTTAAAATCCTAAACTCTCTTGTCAGAGGTTCTTTAATTTGGAGAAAGTAATAAATAAAGCACAGGATTAAAAAGACAAATATGCATGTTTCCAAAATCCAGAACTGACTGTTAATATTATCAGACACTGGCTTATCTTTTCTCTAATAAAAAAAATACAAGTTGAAGTTTTCTTTGACCTACATTTTTAGTCCTCTTGCCACATTTCCTCCCTCAAAGCAACCCTATATAACATCTGCATGTATTCTTTGAGGTCATTAAAGAATACATTTATGTACACATATACATAATACTATGTGTGATTGTTTAATGGGATTTAAACATTCACGTATTTAATATTCACAGTCTGTTTTGTGATGTTTCTGTCTTCTATCCATGCTAGTATTTATAGATCTATTTGTTAGTTCCCTGAGGACCAGAACTTTGTCTTGCTCATTGCTCAATCCCCAGCACCTAGAATACCATTTGGCATATAGTAAACATTCAATATTTCTTTCTTTCTTCTTCTTCTTTTATTTTTTTGGAGACAGGGTCTCACTCTGTCTCCCAGGCTGGAATGCAGTGGCCCCATCACTGTGCAGTGCAACCTCCTCTTCCCAGGCTGAAGTAATCCTCCCAGCTCAGCCTCCCAAGTGGCTGGGACTACAGGTGTTTACCACCTCACCTGGATAATACTTGTTTTTTTCTTTTTTTTCTTTTCGGTAGAGAGGGGGTTTTACCATGTTGCCCAGACTGGTCTCCTTTGCTCAAGTGATCCTCCTGACTCAGCCTCCCAAAGTGCTGGGACTATAGATGTGAGCCACTATACCAGCCAATATACATATATATTTATATTTCATATATTTATATTATATTATTTTTATATTTATGTTATATATTTATATGTATGAATATATTTCTTAAGTGAGTTAATATAGTTCATTTTTAATTGCTGTGTAGTAATCAACTGTGATTATTCCACATATTGCATTTTATTTATTCATTCTACTACCAGTGGCTTTCCCAATTTCCATGCTTCTTATTACAAACAATGCAATGGAACAGCCTTGTACAAGTCTCCTGTGCCTGCTCTTGAGTTGTATCAGAGTTGGAATTGCCAGGTTGTCACAAATAAGCTTTAAACTAGATTCAGCCAAATTGCTCTTCAAAGTTTCCTGGTTTTAAAACATGTTCAAGGATTTCTCTCCATATTTCTTTTTCCCTTTGAGTGTTGTATACCGTGAAGCAACAGTTTTATTCTTTCTTTCAGCGTTTTAACTTTTCAAAATGATAATCTATGGCCTTAGGATCTTCCTGCCTGTTGCTTGAAATAACTAACTTTTGACTTTTAAGTTATATTAGCCAGCATCCCCTTATAAAGATAATTAATATAAATATATATATGTGTATCTGAGAAAACTATCACTTTGACCATAAAATTAATTAAACAGAATTTGACTACTATAATGTTGCTTTTATGTAACTAATTGCAAACCATTCTGTTCTATTTATTACTATTTAAATATGTATCTTAAATAAACTTTAAGATCTTCAAGGGCATAGGTTGTGTCTTACTCAACTTCTTATGCCCATAGCACCTAGAACTTAATGAATGACATATTTGTATGGAAAAATTCTAACAATTTATATTTATAATTTCTTTTTACCTCCTAATAAAAGTAATTCAATTTTTTTTTAAAGTTAATTTCAGAAGATCATCCTAAGTGGTTGTTCTGTACTTTGGCTGATGGTCTTCAAACTGCCGCACATGTAACCCTCAGAGGCATGGAAGATGTTTCATGGAGTGCCAAAGCATAAAGAGTTTTCAGGGAGCCAGCTTGCAGTTGGTCTTCAACTTCCACGCTTTCCCTTTCATACATTTATTTTCTTTTTTCTTTTTCTAACTGTATGATTCCATTTATAGAAAGTACAAAACTATGTAAAACTGAGGTGCTGGTTATGTCTATTTCCTGGCCTAGATGTATTCAACTGTACAAAATTCATCAAGTCATACATTTGTTATATGAATGTGCATATTAAAATTCGATAATGAGTTTAAAATGTTTTGCTAGAAATCAGAACTGGAAAACTTTAAGTATTAGATATCTTTGTTTTATAAGCCATGGGGGAAACTGATATTCTTATACATGATTAATAGGAATTAAAAATGGTACAGCCTTTATGGAGGGGATTTGGCAAACTCATCAAAATTACACATTTGTTTGCCATTTGCCCCCTTGACCCAGCAATCCCAATTAAGAAAGTGTATTCTAAAGCTATGCTTGCATATGGAACTGATGTATATTTAAGGTGATCCATTGCAGCATTATTTATAATGGCAGAACACTGGGAACAACACGTATAGTCATCAGCAGCTACTTAAACTCTGGTACATCCACACAGTAGAATATGATGGAACTGTTAAAAAGAAGGAAGAAGTTCTCTATGTGTTGATGTGGGAAAATCTTTTGTTAAGATAAAAAAAATACTGTTAAGGTAAAAAAATAAGGCACAGAACAATGTATATAATACGACCTTTTTATAAGAAAATGTGAAAAATACTTGTTTTATTTTTACAAAGATAAATATTTATTTTATAAATATATAATTATTTTCTTTTTATAAAGAAATCCTAGAAGGATAGCAAATATATATATATATATCTTTGAGTTGGCTCCTGGATCTTTTTGATCTCTGCCTCCTGGGTTCAAATGATTCTCCTGCCTCAGCCTCCTGAGTAGCCTGACCAGTGCACCACCACACCCAGCTGATTTTTGTATTTTTAGTAGAGATGGGTTTTCACCATGTTGGCCAGGCTGGTCTCAAACTCCTGACCTCAGGTGATCCACCTGCCTTGGCCTCTCAAAGTGCTGGGATTACAGGCATTAGCTACTGCACCCGGCCATGCTATCTCCCAAGAAGTTATGGACTAGGTGTGGTGGCTCATGCCTATAATCCCAGCATTTTGGGAGACCGAGGCGGGTGGATCACCTGAGATCAGTAGTTCAAGACCAGCCTGACCAACATAGCAAAACTCTGTCTCTACTAAAAATACACAAATTAGCTGGGTGTGGTGGCATGTGCCTGTAATCCCATCTACTCAGGAGGCTGAGGCAGGAGAATCACTTGAACCCAGAAGGCAGAGGTTGCAGTGAGCCAAGATGGTGCCATTGCACTCCAGCCTGAACAACAGAAGTGAAACTCCATCTCAAAAAAAGAAGCTTTGAATTTATTCATTGCAGCTTTAGCTTTAGCATAGCAACTTTAGCTCAGGTATGATCCAAGGGCTTTATTCTAGAAGAGCCTTACCCAGTAAGGTAGCTGCTAACTACACATGAATATTTAAATTTAATTTTAATTAAAATAATATTAAAAATTAGTTTCATAGTCTTATTAACCAAGTTTCAAGTAGTCAACAGTTACAGGTCACTAGTGGCTACTATATTGAAGAGTGTATATTATAAAACATTTCCATCATTGCAGAAAGTTCTATTGGGCAGAACTAATCTAAAAGCCATAAATATCTCTGAAAGATGCAACACAACTCCTTGACTTTTGTGATGCTTCTGATGAACCTTGATGATGGTGTGATGATGACAGTTGTAATAATAATAAAAAAACTAGTGCCATTTGTCTTTTATAATACACCAGACATTGTGCTAATCTCCTTTCATAAACATCTCATTTCTCCTCTCATCAACATTGTGCCATATGTATTATTTATTCTCACTTTACAATTGAGGAAATTGAAGATTCCCAATGTCCAAGGTCACATAATTAGTATATACTAGAGCTGGGTTCAACACAAGTCTGTCTGACTCCAAAGCCCATGCTTGAAATTACTCTACCATATACCCTCTCTTAGTAGACATCAGAGATGACATAAATTATGGAAAATGAAGTTATAGATGCAAAACATAACCTCTCCCGCCTGTGACTGTCTTCAGCTAAAACAGTCCGAGATGAGGTAATTCAAACCTCTCTTTTTGAGTGTAAGGGAATATCTTAAAAGTAATACTGACATAGAAGAAGAATGCAGTTTCATTTTTTATTTTTATTTATTGATTTATTTTTAGAGATACAGTCTTGCTCTGTCACGCAGACTGAAGTGCAGTGGCATAATCGTAGCTCACTGCAGCCTCGAACTCCTGGGCTCAAGTGTTACTCCTGCCTCGGCCTCCTGAGTAGCTGGGAGTACAGGCACATACTGCCACACCTGGCTAATTTTTGTGTTGTTTTTTACAGAGATGAAGTTTTGCCATGTTGCCCAGGTTGGTCTCGAACTCCTGGGCTCAAGTGATTCCCCCACCTCGGCCTCCCAAAGTGCTGCAATTACAGATGTGAGCCATCACACCTACCCAATTTCATTTTTTAAAAGGCTCAAAACTTGTGATAAAATGCAGCTGGCTGAGGCGTCCCTCCTTTGCAATGTTATCTATTAACATTAGACTATATAGCATAGTGATGAATGACTTGTATTCTGGTGTTAGATAGGGCTCCCTTTGCCAGCTCTAATTTTGTGCCGGAGCAAATTCTTTACTAGACAAATGCCTTATCTTATAAAGTGGGAATAAAAGTTATACTTACCACATTGTATACCCAAAGAGCTTTTGAAAAATAATCTCCAGACCAATTAAATCAGAATCTCTGGAGAAAGGCCCAATATCAATATTTTTTAAAAAAAAATCCCCAAATGATTTTAGTGTGCATTTTGTACTGTCAGTAACTTACCCTGACGGTGTTTAAAGTCACTTCCAACTCTCAGAATCTCTGATAGAAGCCCTTGGGCAAAAAATCCTTCAACTCTGGTTTCCTACCTACAAATGTTTCTTTATGGGCAACTGAGGACTCATTTTCCTTACAAAGCTGAAGGCTTCTACTCACACTTGTGTCCTGCCTTATGGAAGATCCAGTTCTAGCAACTACCTCTCTCCCAAAGTCTTTATTCTTCTTCTTTTCTAAGGCTTCCTTCTCCCAGCAAATAAATGTATTCAAGCTATTCTCATCTTAAACACACACATACACACACACACACCCCACCTTTCCTGAAGCTGTGTCTCCCTGACTACTGACAGATGAAGTATCGGTACATGCTACGGTTCATAGTTCAGCTTCAAGAAAAAGCTGTCTTCACCTGCTGTCTTCACACCCCAAGTCTGATTTCATCTGCAACCTGCTGCAGCCTAGCCTGCTCCTGTCTCCATGATGCTGCCCTCCGTGTTGTCATTAAGAGCCTTCTCTTTATCATCCTCACCTAACCTCACATCCTCTCATTTAAAAAATAGTATAACATTCGTGACATAAAATTTGCCATGTAAACATTTTAAAATGTGCAATGCGGCAATGTTAAACGCACTCACACTATTGTGCAAATCACCCTATCTAGTTCCAAGACTTTTTCATGACCGCAGAGGAAAACCCTGTGCCCATTCAGCAGTCACTCCTTACTCCTCATTCTCCGGCAACCTCTGGCAACCACTTAAGCTGTAAGGGTTTGCCCATCCTGTCTAGTGTCTGTAACACAATATGTGGCTTTTTGTGTCTGACTTCTTTTACTTAGCATAATGGTTTCAAGGTTCATCCATGCCGAAGTGTGTATTAGTATTTCATTCTTTTTATGGCTGAATAATATTCCATTGTATTGATATACTACATTTTGTTTCTCCATTCATTTGTTGATGGACATTTGAGCTGTTTCCACCTTTTGACTATTGTGAATAGAGCCACTGTGAACATTCATGTACAAGTTTTTGTCTGAACACCGGTTTGCAGTTCTTACTGGTGTATACCCAGTAGTGGAACTGCTCCGTCATATGGTAAATTTATGTTGAACTTATTGGAGGAGCTGCCAAATCATTTTCCACAGCAGCTGCACCATTTTACATTCCCACCAGCCATGAATGAAGGCTCTAGTTTCTCTACAACTTTCTTTCTCAACACTTATTATTGTCATTATCATTATTTTTCTTTTTTACTTGCGGTCATCCTTAGTGGGTTTAAAGTGATATCTGACTGTGTTTTGATCTGCATTTTCCTAACGCCTAATAATGTTGAGTATCTTTTCATGTGGTGATTGACCACTAGTATCTCTTCTTTGGGGAAATGTCTATTCAAGTCATTTAATCATTGCCTATTATTTAATTGGATTTTTTGTTTTTTTGTTGCAGAGTTTCTCATTCTTTTTAAAAATCTGTTTTTAATTTTTTTTATATTACAAAAGAAATATGTGCTTGCTAAAAATGTGAAACAATCAAGGATATAAATAAAATCTTCATCTTCCCTGGTTTTTCATTATAGCACTATTTCTTGTCTTTCTTCTGACTTCTCTGAACAGACTTCATTCAACCTTTTTTTTTTTTTTTTGTATACTCTTTGTCCTCTTCCTGACCTTCATTTTTTCCCCCTTTCAGCTTTTATTTTAAGAACATGGGGTACATGTGCAGGTTTGTTATGTGAGTAAATTGCATGTTGCAGTGGTTTGGTATAAAATCATTTAGTCACCCAGATAGTGAGCGTAGTGCCTGATGGGTAGTTCTCGATTCCCCGTCTTCTTACCCTCTACCCTACACGTAGGCCCCAGTGTCTACTGCTCTCTTCTTTGCATTCATGTGTACTCAATGTTTAGCTCTGACTTATGTGTGAGAAAATATGGTGTTTGATTTTTTGTTTCTGTGTCAATTCTCACAGAGCAATGGCCTCCAGCTTCATCCAGGTTGCTGCAAAGGATGTGATTTTTTTTTTATGGCTGTGTAGTATTCCATGGTGTCTATGTACCACATTTTAAAAATCCAGTTTAAAAAATCCACTGTCGATGGGCATCTAGTTTCTTCGCAATTGTGAATACTACTATAATGAATGTATGGGTGCATGTGTTCTTATGGTAGAACAATTTATATTCTTTTAGGTATATACCCAGTAATAAGATTGCTGGGTGGAATGGTAGTTCTATTTTAAGTTCTTTGAGAAATCTCCAAACTGCTTTCCACAGTGGCTGAACTAACTTATATTCCCATGAGCAGTATTTAAGTGTTCCCTTTTCTCTACAATATCACAAGCATTGGTTATTTTTTGACTTTTTAACAATAGCTATTCTGGCTTGTGTTAGATGGTATCTCATTGTGGTTTTGATGTGCATTTCTCTAATGATTAGTGATGTTGACCATTTTTTCATATGCTTGTTGGCCATGCGTATGTCTTCTTTTGAGAAGTGTCTGTTTGCATCCATCCATTGCCCATTTTTTAATAGGGTTGTCTGTTTTGTGCTTGTTGATTTGTTTAAATTCCTTACAGATTCTGGATATTAGACCTTTGTCTGGCACATAGTTTGCAAATATTTTCTCCCATCCTGCAGATTGTCTGTTGACAGTTTCTTTTGCTGTGCAATAGCTCTTTAGTTTAATCAAGTCCCATTTGTCAATTTTTGTTTTTGTTTCAATTGCTTTCGGAGTCTTTGTAGTAAAATCTGTCAGGGCCTATGTCCAGAATGGTATTCCCTAGGTTTTCTTCTAGGGTTTTTATAGTTCTAGGTTTTACATTTAAGGCTTTAATCTGTCTTGAGTTTGTTTTTATTATTTTAAAAATTCTTCCAACTTTCATTATAAGTTCAAGGGTACATGTGCAGGATGTGCAGACATGGTACACAGGTAAATATGTGCCATGGTGGTTTCCTGCACAGATCAGCCCATCAGCTAGGCATTAAGCCCAGCAGCCATTAGCTATTCTTCCTGATCTCCCTTCCCCCTCACTCTGAAAGACCCCAGTGTGTGTTGCTCCCCTCCATGTGTCCATGTGTTCTCATCATTCAGCTCCCACTTATAAATGAGAACATACAGTGTTTGGTTTTCTGTTACTGGGTTAGTTTACTGAGGATAATGGCTTTCAACTCCATCCATGTCCCTGCAAAGGACATAACCCTCATTCCTTTTTATGGCTGCATGGTATTCCATGGTGTATATGTACCACATTTTCTTTATCCAGTCTATCATTGATGGGAATTTGGGCTGATTCCATGTCTTTGCTATTGTAAATAGTGCTGCAAAGAACATACGTGTGCATATATCTTTATAAAAGAATGATTTCTATTCTTTTGGGTATACACCCAGTAATGGGATTGCTGGGTCAAATGGTATTTGGGTCTATTTTTCTATATGGTGAAAGAAAGGGATCAAGTTACAATCTTCTGCATATGGCAAGCCAGTTATCTCAACACTGTTTATTAATGAAGAGTCTTTCTCCATTGCTTGTTATTACTGACTTTGTTAAAGATGAGATGGTTGTAGACATGTGGCTTTATTTCTGGGTTCTCTACTCTGTTCCATTGGTCTATGTGTCTGTATTTGTAACAGTACCATGATGTTTTAGTTACTATAGCCTTGCTGTAGTGCTTGAAGTCAGGTAATGTGATGCCTCTGGCTTTGTGCTTTTTGCTTAAGATTGCTTTGGCTAGTCAGGCTGTTTTTGGTTCCATATAAATTTTAGTATAGTTTTTCCTAATTCTGTAAAAAATGTTGTTGGTAGTTTGATAGGAATAGCATTGAGTCTGTAAATTGGTTTGGGCATATGGTCATTTTAACAATATTGATTCTTCCTATCTACAACCATGGAATGTTTTTCCATTTGTTTGTGTTGTCTCTGATTTCTTTCAGCAGTTTTTTTGTAATTCTCTTTGCAGAGATCTTTCAGCTTCCTTGTTGGCTGTATTTCTAGGTGTTTTACTCTTTTTGTGGCTATTATGAGTGAGACTGCATTCTTTTTTTTCCTGATTTTATATGTTTGTTTATTAGTGTGTACAAGTTGTGCAAGAAAATTGATTTTGGAGGGTATATGGGTTTCAGTCATTCTGAAGCACAATCATTTCTGGATCTTCCTTTAAAATTGTCAAAATTGTGCTTTTAGTCCAGCCGAACCCTGGGGTTTTGGGTGAAGTCATTTACTGTGATGATACCATCAGGACCAATTATTTCCTGTTCAATGTAGCTTAGCATCCTGCTGACGTGTGATGCAGAGATCTCCCTATCCACTGCAGCAATATAAGTGTAAAGAAATTGGAACGTGCTGAAAGGTACCTGGGGCGGCCCATGGTCAGATGATAAGACCTCACACACTATCTTGAGAGTTTTGGTGATGGTAACTCCCAGAGCGCGGGAAGCAAGGGCTAAAAACTTCAGCCACTCGATCTCCTCCGTGAAGCGACCCACGCTCATCACACTATTAAACAGATCTGTTGGAAGACTGAGTGCCTGCCACCTCTGGGCCAGTTCATCTGCACTGATGATCAGTCTGCCGGCAACCTGAGAATGCAGCGTCTTTAATCGCTCAGGTGTTAATTCTGCGCAGTTACACAAACCGCCTCGCTCAGCCTGCTCTCTCACCGGAGAACTCTGTCCACGGCATACGGCCTCAAAATAATCGACCCCAAACTGGAGGAGGTCCTGCGGCTGCGCCAGGATGGCGGCTCTGGCAAACTTCTTCAGCATTTCTGGCAGCTCTGGCGGGACGCAGCTTTGCTTATCTGTCTGAGCCATTTTCTCAGGCTGGCTCCCAAACCGGCTCTCTGGCTTCAGGTGACACCTGGCGCCTGGCCTCAGGCGAGAGATGTGGGGAGAGATCCAGTGGCTCCCACCCTTGGCACAAGGACACCGGTAGAAGCTAGGCGGGGAGGGCAGCGGCGGCCCCGGAACAGCAGCGCGGGACCCAACCGCCCTTAGCGTTAGGACCCTTAGGGCCGTTAGCGCTCCACCTTCTCCTAGCAACCGACTGCATTCTTGATTCGGCTCTCAGCTTGGACTTTACTGGCCTACAGACACGCTACTGATTCATGTACATTGCTTTTGTACCCTGAAACTTTGCTCAGGTTGTTTATCAGATCTGGGAGCCTTTGGGCAAAGACTATGGGATTTCCAGGTATAGAATCCTATCATCTGCAAAGAGAGGTAGTTTGATTTCCTCTCTTCCTATTTGGATACCTTTGATTTCTCTCTCTCGCCTGATTTCTCTGGCTGTCTTTCTGACCTTTAAATGGTGGCGTTCTCTAAGATTCTATGTTCAACCCTCTTCATGTCTTACCGTAAACATTCCCTCTGGCATTCACATTCAAAGCTTCGATAATATCTCTAGCTCAGACTTATTTTTGAGTCTGGAAAGAAGAGTCTTGCCTGTCAGACAACTCCACTTGGATATCTCAAATGGATCTCAAGCTGAAAATGTTTCAAAATTACTACCTACTCCCGAAACTCACTGCTTTTTCCATTTTTCTTATTACAATGAGTGATACCACCTTCCATTTACCTCATTGCCCAAGCAAAAATCCTGAGAGTTATTTAAAGATTTTTTTCTCTTTCCTTTCTACTCACAGCTAATCAATCAATAGCTACTGTTGATTCTGTTTCCTAAATATACCTTACGTCTTTCTCTTCTATTCTAGCCCTACTATCTCTGTACCTTAGAATGGTTCAGATTTTCAGCATCCCTTGCCTGGAATACTGCAGTAGCTTAGTGACTATTTTTTCTGCTTCTAAGATGTTCTCTCCCAGTTTATTTTCTACACTTTCTAATCAAAGCTGATCATGTTACATAAAATTCATCAATGACACTCTATGGCCTATGGAATAAAAACTACATTCTTAAGCATGGCATAAAATGAATTTCTGTGATTTGTCTACAGATTCCTGATGGTAGCTCATCTTCTCTCACTACTCTCATATTTTATTTTCCAGCAATAATAAACTACTAGTGGTTCCTTATGTAGGCCAAATTGTACCACACCTCCATGTCTTGGCCTGTGATATTCTCATTGTTGGAGCAGCAGTTCCTTCACTTTTCTTTTTCTTATTCATTCTTCAAGTTCCATCTCAAAAGCTACCTTCTCTATGAAGCCTTCCCATGCTTCATCATAGAACCTTAATTCCCCTCTTCTAGCCCCCTTGTATATTGCACATTCCTACAATATAGAGATTAGCTAATTGTTCTTAAATTATTTAAATCAATGTTCTGTTTTTTTTTTTTTTTTTTTTTTTTTTTTTTTTTTTTTTCATAAAACTGTGAGATCTTTGAGGACAGGAACTATACTGGCCCAGGGCCAGACATACAGCATGTTGACAAATAAGCAAGTATTCAATATACGTTTGTTAAATGTTGACTGTACTACAATATTGATCCTCCCATTAGTGCAAATAGCACCACAGCGATGCAGAATTGCAAAACAAAACAAAAACCTGAAGAACATTAGCTGATGATTGTATGCAAATCCTTCACTACCAGAAAATGGCATGTTTGTCTATCATCATGAGAACACCACCTAAAACTACATAGAAAAACAATGCAAGTCATTAATCTCCCATCTTTGGTAAGCAAGCTCTATGTATTAAATTATCTTTCCAGGGACAGATTTTTTTTCTTTACCATAAGTGACTATGCATATATTGTGAAAACATTGGTCAAGACTTTTACACTATTTATCTTACAAGAACTTCAGGCATTAATCTTCTCAGAGCTATCCCCCATGCCAGGGCATTTGATAACTACAAATAGCTATTTCAAAACTTCAAATCAAAACATTTTTATAGTAGCAGGTCCCCTAAGGAAATATGCAATGAATTTCCTTTATTTATTTGAGGGCTCTATTTGGCTTAGGCTGACCCCATAGCATAATGCCTTTACATTATAAGCATGAGTTACTGCATCTTATTGACTTTAATGTCATTGTCTCTTGTTTGTGAGCCGTCCTTCTCGATAACGCTAATGGTTAATGGATAAAGTTATTTGGGAAAGAGATTTCATGCTACCCTGAGAAAATGTCAGAGATGAAAAATCAGCTAGAAGTAAAGACAATAATACCCTAAGTCTAAAAATCTGGTCATTCTATCACACTGTTAGTACCTGCACTTACTGGTTCTTCGAGACTCTGAAATGGGAGTGAGAAAACTAAGCTGCCTTCTTAGCTCTCACGGGTGGTGTGAGGATTAGGGAGATAAGAGTTAGACTGTAGAGCTCACCAGTAAACAGATTGGAGTTTCTCTCCTTTAATAGCTAACACAGAATGCTTTGGTAAAACCAGCGAATTTGTTACCAGATGACTCAAACTTTGTCCTCTGACGCACCTTGGAGGCCACAGAGGAGTGGGAGTAGTTTTCCCCAAAGCAGACCTAAATCATGCTCGTGAGTTTTGCGCTTGTTTTCATGATATTGGTGAAGAAAATATAACCTTTTTTCTCGTACTAAATGAATCCGCCTCTTGGGACCCATTGGAAGAGGCAGAGTGAAAAACATGAGCGAGAAGACAGAGAAGAAAAAAAGACTAAAGGGTATTCGATGGAGGGAAGGAAGAAGGAGAGGAGGTAGAGGAAAAAGAAATAGAGGAAAAGGGCAGAGAAAGAAAGAAGAAAAAGTGTGTGTGTGTGTGTGTGTGTGTGTGTGTGTGCAAGGTCGGTCTGAAAGAGGAACAGAGGAAGGGGAAAAAGAGAAAGATAAGAGGAAATATTGAGTAGATTCTCCAGCAGCTCTCACCTGCTCAGAGTTAGTGGAAACAAATGACAGTCTTCTCCCTAAAGTCTTCTCAAGATATTTTCCCTTGAACACGAGATAAAATGTCAACATTCTACTAGGAAATGTAACACTTAAGACTGTATATATTGTCCCTTGCCTTCCACTTATTCATAAGGATTTCACCATTTTAGAATAAAAATAATTTTATTTGAAAGTGCTGACTCTGTTAGACCATAACACGTTTCCTCTGAGCAGAACAAATACCAAAGCAAAGCTCGTTTTTATTTTCAGAGTATGATGCCATTTTCAGAAGAGATGGAAAAAGTCCATGCTGTTCTTTTCTCTGACTAACACGAATGAGTGATCCTACCCACCTGAATAGGTGGGCTTCACAGACAGGCTGACCAAGACTGTAGATTCAGCATTTAGTAGCTGTCTTGCCAACATCTATTTCCTTCTTCCCTCTTCCCAGCAGTCCCTAGTTTTCTTTTGGGGATCAACAAAAGTTTGTGGAAGCTGACCTCACTGCACGCCATTTAGGGGTAGAACAGATGGCGTAGGCCAACCCAGTCATCACATCCTGTCCCCTGGATGAGCAATAGAATCAAGGGTAGATGCGCGAAGTGAGCAGACCAGTGATTGTAAAGGCTTTTCTGGGAACGCTGAAACAAAGTAGCTCTCTCTACCACAAAAAAAGAAAGTATATGAATCCAGGAGCTGTGAGCAGCCATCCTGGGAGTAAGAGTAGAGCCAGCTTTAGGATGAAGCTGACGGGAGGAAATGAAAGAACTCAGGTTTTGGGGATAGCTTGGAGACACTGGATAAAGCCTCATCTAAGGTACCTTTATCTCTGGGTTTTTCAGTTATGTGAGCTGATACATTTTCTTTACTGTATTGTTTACTTTCAATCTGGGTGTAACCTAAATGTTTTCCTTTCAGTAAAGGGTTTGTGCTGCCAGAAAGAGCCATTAAGATGCTCTGAGTTGGCTGGGCGCGGTAGCTCATGCCTGTAATCCCAGCACTTTGAGAGGCCAAGGGAGATGGATCATTTGAGGTCAGGAGTTCGAGACCAGCCTGAACAACGTGGTGAAACCCCATCTCTACTAAAAATACAAAAATTAACCAGGTGTGGTGGTGGGCACCTGTAATCCCAGCTTCTTAGGAGGCTGAGGCACAAGAGTTGCTTGAACCTGGGAGGTGGATGTCACAGTGAGCCAAGATCATGCCAGTGCACACCAGCCTGGGCTACAAAGTGAGACTCTATTTTTTTTTTTTTTTAAGATGCTTTGTGTTGTAATGATGACCTTTTTTTCCTGAGGTGGGGTCTTACTATGTTGTCTAGGCTGATCTTGAACTTCTGGACTCAAGCTATCCTCCTCTGTCAACGGCAACCTCCAGAGTAATCAGGACTACTGGCACACACTACCACACCCTGTCTAATATTTTAATTTTTTTGTAGAGACAAGGTCTTGCTATGTTGCCCAGGCTGGTCTCAAACTTCTGGACTCACGTGATCTTCCTGCTTCAGCCTTGTGAGTAGCTGGAACCACAGGTGTGAGCCACTGCACCCAGCTGACCATTCTTTTTGACAAGATCATGAGACAAGCAGCAGCAGGATCTTATGTTGGGAAGGTACTTTCAAATGTAGCAGAAAATAATATCTCCAGATGTTGGTCTAGGGCTTTTAGTCCAGGTTCTTCCAAGAATCCCTCTTGTCATAGGATGTTAGACCCTTTTCTTGATTAAAAGTCATTTTAACTTGCTCCTGATTTATTCATCATCTATACTATATAAAAGAAATTGAAATTCACTAACTAAAGAAATAGCCTAATATGAATGTGAGAAAGGTTTATTCCACATCGATATTACAGAGTAAGTTTTTGATGGTTAAAAGTCAAAGAAGAGCGTAAAATTTCTTTCTATTTCACAAATACTCCTGGAGCTTCAGCTTGTGCCAGGAGCCCTGCAGGATCCTATAGGTACAACAGAGGCGGGTAAGACATAGTCCAAGCTTCAAGAAGTGCGTAGTCCAGATGCTAAAGGTTAGACAAGGGCTTAAATTAGATCAGCAAGAGTAGCTAATATTAGCTGCCCTTATGATGGCATGAAACAAATATCACCATAAAAGTATAATATGGTTTGAAAAACTAGGAAAGACCACACGATTAGGAGAGAATGGGGAGGGACAAAGACGGGATTTATGGAGCTGCTGGCATCTGAACTGGGTCACGGAGAACAGCTGATTCAACACATCCCTCCTCTCACAGCACTCTGTTTCTTTCTTTCTTAGCAGTTATTCACAATTAGTTCTTACATATTTATTGGCCTGTTTATTTATTTGATGGTCTAGGCTTTAGATTCCATGAGGTGTATCCTATGGCCCTCTCTGATTTGTTCCCCATTATATTCCCAGTGCAAAGCTCAGTATGTGATACATAGTATGTAGGCAATAAAAATCTGTTGAATCAACAAATGAATGGTCAGATGAGTGACGGATTGCAACAGATCCCGTTACCAGATGCCTGTTAGGTAACGACACTGAGGTAAGCACATAGCTCATCAAATTTAATATATTCAGCAATGATACCAGATACATTTATGATCAGTTTTATAGAGGAAGAAATGGAGCCTTGTAAAAGATAAATAACTCGTCCAGTGTCATTTAACGAATACATGGCTGAAGCCATACCAGGTAGGTCTAACTCCAACGTTTGTGTAGTGAGTAACTGCACAATATTGCCTCCTATTTATTTGGTACTTATGCATACTCATCATTCGACACACATTATCTCATTTCATTACAACCCTGTGAATGAGGTGTTATTAATGCATTTAATAGATAGAAAATAGATTTAGAGATGTTTGTTCACTCAATAAATATTTAGATAACCTATCAAATGCTAGGCATTATGCTACCCTCAGAGCGAAAATGCTGAGACAAAATAGACATCATCCCTGCCCATGTGGAGTTTGTGATCTAATGGGGGAGCAGATGGTAATCAAATGTGCATTAGCAGTCTGTGGGAAGTGCTGTGAGGGAACATTAGGGGGTATCATGCGGGGTGTAATAGTGAGGGGAACCAGCAGTGACCAAGCATCGCTTCCAACCAGGCCTATTTGACTCCAAAGCCCTCAATTATTTTTAATTAAACGAAATTTTTTTTAGAGGTTGGGGCTTGCTCTGGCACTCAGGCTGGAGTGCAGCCTCGAACTCCTGGGCTCAAATGATCCTCCCACCTCAGCCTCCCAAGTAGCTGGGACTACAGGTGCACATCACCATGCCCAGCTCAAAGCCCACCTTAAAACAAAACAAAACAAAATAAAAAGACGCATATTAAAAAAAAACCCAGGGTGGATAGAGTTTGTACAGGCAAAGAGGAAGGACAAGCATGGCCTCCAAATTGCCACCGTCTGGTGTGACTGGAGAGGTAGGGAGATGTGTGTGGAAGAGTACTCTGAGTAGCGAAGGCTGGAAAAACGGGAATAGTGAATGTCATGTTAGGGACTGTCCCTAATTCAGGAGACAAACAGGAGCTATCCAAAAGGTTTTGAATAATTCTCAATCAGAGCTGCATTTTAGGAAGAGTAGTCTAAAAAGCAGAAACTACTAATATTCATAGATAAAGAGAGAGAGACATATTAACTAGCTGAGTGTGGCACTTGCAGCACAAAGTTTGAATTGATTTTACGGCTTTTATGTCAGTGTATTAGTTAGCATAAAAGTTTAGCTTTAGACGGAAGCTTATTTCTCTCTCTCATGAAAGTTTGAGCTGGGATGGCAGCTCTGTTCCAGGACACCGTTAAAGCCTCTTTTTATTGTGATGTGAGAGGAAGAGGAGGAAAAGGTGACTTGCCTTTTAAGGATACAGCCAGTTGGTTGCACACACACTTTCACTCACTCCACCTTGGCCAGAGCTTAGTCTTATGACCACAGTCAGCAGTTAAGGAGGCTTGGAAGTGTCGTCTATGTTTTGGTTGGCTGAGTGCCCTAGGTCAAAAGTCTATGACTATAAAAAGAGGAGGGTGTTGATTATGAGGGGCTGGCTGGCAGTCTCTGCCACAGTCAGTGCACTCCTCTTCTGAGAATGAGCAAATTTGGTGGTTCATTTATTAGAAAAAAATTCCAAATTTTAAAACAATGTTGATGGTTATTATTAGTCAAAATTTTTTTAAAAAATGCTTTTTAGCCAGGCGCAGTGGCACATACCTGTAACCCAGCTACCCTGGAGGCTGAGGCAAGAGGATCATTTGAGCCCAGGAGTTTGAGTCTAGCCTGGGCAACGCAGTGAGACCCCGTTTCTGTAAAAAAAAAAAAAAAAAGCTTATACATACTACAGAGAGCTAAACAACATTTGGCAGCTTTTGGTTCTATTAATTAACAAAAAAGCCAAATTCATCCTAATTTCATATATAATTATCAGGAAAAACTATATTTGAAAATAAATTACCTACAAAATAAGCAACTGAGTTATACATGATCCAGTTTTATGCCCCCAAACTGCAGAAGATGCAGATACTTTGACATTAACAGATATTATTGATATTAATATTTTGTATTAGTATTGCATATATTTTCATTTCCCCTTAATTTCCCAGGAAAAAGCGGCAACCCATTCCCAACTTGAAGATTTCTCATTGTTTTTACCAAACTGAAAGAACCAGCAGCCGAGAGAAGTGCCTCTAATTGTGTGAGGGCTGTTACCTTTTCGGTAGGTCCTACAGTGAGAGTTGCCTTCTCTGTAAACTAACGGCAGAAAGGAGACTCGCGGGAGGGTAAGGAATGGACTGACATTCTTCCTGTGTCATGGTTGACAGGAACCCACAGTACCCACTCCACAGATGAAAGCATTTTGGCTGTCTTGGGCGGTCCTTAATTTTAGTTCATTTTCCTGTACCTATTTATTTGATAGCTCATTAATTGCCTCGGAGCAGAGAAAATGTTTCCTTTAAGATGGTTAAACAAAGAGTTTATTGACATAAGTGAATTGGTTGAAGAAAGCATTATTAAGTAAAAGGCACTTATTTAAACACCAAATTAATCATTTAAAGGCAAATTAGAGGTCATATCTCCCCCTAAGTAAATAATGTTAACCAGTAATGAGATATCCATTTTAGATTATAAGCATACTTATAGGTTCGGGCTGCTGGCTGCAGTGTGCCTTAGCTTTCCAAATTTATTCAGGGTCTGTAATTATACTAATGTTTGGAAATTGCAACATTTTAAACTACAGTATATTTTCTCTACAATATGTTTTCATTATATGATTTTTTAAAAAAATTGAAAGCATCCCTTTTGTCCCAGCAGAAGAGAATACTTATGCTCTGAGAGAAGATTTTCTAGCAGCAGAAATGGATTCACCTCTGGCGCTGTTTCAAGTTACTGAACTTATCAAACAGGCTGGTGCTCAAGTGCCCTTGGCCTTGCCTTCATAGCTCTCACTGGGCCACAGGTAACTTCCCAACGTTGTAGGTGGGACTGTGAGCACGGGCCACACCCAAACCTCTTTCAGGACTCTTCTATGTAAGCTTTGGAAACTGAAGAGAAACAAACAACAATTTTTGTTGTGCAAGTATTGGTGTCCCTGAAGTTGTCTGGTGTTTCAGCTGTGGATTTTTCCCTTCCGCTTGGAGGGTGTCATAGCTGCCTGCCCACATCCAGCCACACACCTTTTCCATGAAGGCACATGGGCAGTGCCCAAAACCCTGCTCCACCGCTGGGCTCGCATTAGCCGGCCTCCCAACCACGATAACTGTTAAGTGTTGACAGGTACCAGAGGTTCACGCTCCAGGCTCCTCCACAGCAAAACGATGCGGATGCCAGCAGCTTTGTTCCACACCACACTGCAGTTTTGTTTTTAGCCAGACAGAAGTCAGGAAGTTTAAGGTTAGTTAATCAGATCTGACATTAGCCCACCCTGATGATCTGATCATCAGATGGTCCAGCAGATTCTCCTTTTTCTCAAAATATTTTATTGTGTACTTGTGCAGAAGATGGGAAAGAAGAATCCCAATGGAGGATAATTTGAATTGCTGGGGTTTTTTTTTTTTTTTTTTGAGTGTCAGTTCTCATATGACTTTTTAAACCTTGTTGAAATCAATTATTCTTGCTGTTATAATAATCGTCTTGATTTTGCATGTTTTATCAATGAATACTGTTCATCTCAACTCACTGCTGTCTTTATTTGGGCAACTTATGAGTTCTGAAGGTATAGGTCTAAATTCAGACTTTTTAGCCTTGAGATAACTGGAGATGTCATCCAACAAGCTAACCCTCAGTGTTCCTGCTGCAGACTAACCAAAATTACGGTGTCCTCCCAATTGTACTCCCTTTCTTTTTCTCAACAGAGATGAGTGACTCTGCTTATGATAAATTGTACATCAGAAAAGACAGATCTCTATGATGTGGGCGGGCCACATAATTTAAGATTCTGCAGGCTTATGGTCAGTCCATTATTTTAAGGATAAGAAATGTAAAAAGAAAAGTTGTTTCAAGGCATCCTGATACTGCTCATTAACTGGGAGACAAAAAGGAATAAAATAGGACTTTTTTTTGACGATTTCAGGACCTCTCCCCGACTTGCCCACTCCACACCCCTCCCCCGGTTAGACATTTAGACAGAAAGAAAGGCACTTTGTGTTTAAGGTTAATGAAGTTTCAGTACAATTTTTTTTTTTTTTTTTTTTACAAACTAGAATCACACTAATCTTTTTTTCTTGCTCTAATGTGTGGCTTGTTGAAATCCTCAGCTGTGATAAATTAAGCTACTTATTAATCTAATTATCGTACATTCATCCTAGAAACTTTCATGTGACTTGAAAAGGCTATTCAACCTTTTCCCTCCCCTCCTAGAAAGGGCTCAACCTTGCACCAATTAAGATCATTCTGAAGTAAGGCTTTAAAAAAGCTTTCTCTAATCACCCAATGGAACATGGACCAGTGGAAACCAAACTCAGAGCTCTGGGAAAAAGTTTAGCATTCCTTTCTGTCTGCCAACTTTTATGGTTTCATTGCACAAGGGAGGAAGACTTCATTTTCCTATTTAGTTGTTCCTTCGCTGACCTCCAAATAAAGTCCATGTAATTACAGAGCAAATAAAGTTGCAGCATGTGTTTTAAAAATCAATTGCCATTCTTGGACTATAGAAATGTAACAATGCACAGATTTGCCGGAAAATACCCAGCACCAACCATACGAACTAAACCCTGTACTGTATCTGTACAATGGAGTAGTTTTGACCCCTAAAGCACATATTTACTATGCAGATTTTTAAAAGGGCTTCTTTTATGACTTAACTATTGATATTAAAATGTCCCCATCCTAATAAAAGTTCAATTTGGGATTAAAAATATGTTGCAAATGTATCATATCTTAAACATCCATTCATTGCCAAATGCCTTACTTCTTTTTTTTTTTTAAATGATGGCATAAATGGAGCTATTTTACATTCAAATTAAACTAGCTATTAATTTGAATGCAAAGCAGCTCAATGTACAGGATGCAATTTCAATGACAGGTTTACTCCAAGACAGAAAGCAGGAGATAGTCAACATGGGTAAGTCCAAGCAGTTTGTCCCCGACTCTTGGTGCCTGGCAAACTTGCTCACTGTGAATAGTTTTTGAAGTGAAGATTAAAAGAGTGGAATTATAAAGTATAATTACATTTTATTGAAACTCTAGAAATCAGAAAAAATTCAGCAGGAAACTTTTAGTGAAACATGATGTGTTGTCATTATCATTAAAAGATAAAAGTTCCATACTGTTTTTATCTGTTTATTTGGAAGAAATCCAGCCTTTACAGTTATGCAGGAAACAAAAAACGGGAATGCAGGAGTAATTATTAAAACTGTGTGATTTGTTATCTCAGCTACTGTCTTTCCAAATGGTAATACGATATCAGCAGCTGCAGACGGTTGCTGATTTCCTCTATTAGTAAACAAGTGCTTTGGAGACCTGTGTGAGGCACTTTAAGCTCGCTACTCCCCGAAGTGCTGTCAGGCTTAACTACTAATCCATGGTATTTCAGAGCACTGGAAATTCATCTTTATAAAACCTGAACAAAAAAGGGAAAAAAGCCTGGAGGGCATGAGCTCCCTCTGGTGAGACAAATGACATGTTCATTTATTAATGAAACAATAACCCTGGAAAAAGGATCAAAGCACATTCCATCCTCACTTTACAATCCCCAATTTTCTCAGGCCAAACCATTTAATTGAGCCATGACAATGGAATACTTAATTGTTGCCTTAAAGTTTTGAAGAAGCGACTTCTTCAGCGTCCATGTGAATTTCAGGATTATTATCTAAATATGGCATAGCCAGATTAAAGATGGTGGAATTTGATTCTTCCTCCACTGGGCAGGGGCGCTTCTCGCTGGCAGAAGAGGTGTTTTCTTGAACATGCTTGCAATGCCCACCTTAGATGCCCCTTGCCTGGTGGCTGCTTTCATAGGTTGCTTCCTCATGATGGGTTCCTTCCTCATGATGAATTCAGGTTCTTTTTGCCATGTCCCCTGGATGTGGGGCACAAATGATGAACAGGAAGGAGTCAATCCCAGAACCCAGACGTTAAAGGAGTTTGAGACCATGCAACTTGGAGCCCCTTATTAAATCTGGACAGGCCCATAGCATCCGCAATGGTAATGGGAAACTCACCTACACTCCCTCTGGGTTATTCACCAATTGTATTTGAGAGTGATTCCATCCACCGAAAACAAACACACATGTAACAGTTTTTTAAAAATTAAAAGGTCTGTGTTTAATTTCAGTATATTAATTCAATTTCATATCAGCATTCTAGTTTGACACTTTTTGTTTGTACTTGAACAGTGACTTTTCTGGAGTTTACTTGACTTGCTGTTTTTCAAATTAACGAAACTTTCAGGAGAGTCTTAAGACACCAAGGTGTGGGGGCTTCAGAAGATGCTTGTTGACTTACTGGGCAAAGAAGACAGTGAAGATTTTATGTAATCTCTAGGACTCATCTGTCTTACACACAAGCATTCTAGGCCAGCTTGACTCTAAGGCTGATTTTCTATCATGTGGCATCATTTGGAGTTCATAAATGGAATTTATTTTACTGTACATATGCTCGTATTCATTCCTTAGGAGATCCATTAATCCAGTGAAAACTAGTAGTCAGAAATGAAGGCTGTAAGCAATAAAAATGCTCATGTTTCTGAGTTCTAGAACATCATCTGTCTTACTAAGTCTTACTGTGAAATGGTTAATGTACTTTGAGATGATTTTCATTACCTTTACCTAGGATCTTTCTTTTTGATCTGCTTTTGTATACCAGCCTTATAAAAGTTTTTTTTTCTGCCTAGCTTATTGGACTTATAGGTAAATATAAGAGTTATGAGTATATTTATGTTACATTTTAGTAAAGTTCCTGAAAAAGAAGGAAGAAAGTCTTTATAAATAAATTTCTATAATAAGACTAACATTTTGAAACACTTTTTAGCTTGGCCTCTTTGTAGTAAAGTTTTCTGCAGTATAATTGTTTGGACTGCATACAGGGGAATGATGGTGATTCAAAGTATGTAGTACACACAGCTTTACCTCTGCCTTTCAGGAGAACAGAGAACCCTCTACATCGACAATCATAACACGGGCTGGCCTAAGAGCCAAAGGGAGTTTCAAATGGAAGGTATGCACCTGAAGCAGCAGAACAGTTATTTTTTCAATCTTCCCCTTATCTTCCATCTCTAAATACAGAACATTTATTTTTAAAAATACACACGTATGAAGAGTTCACGGGCTTAGTACGTAAGCATTCAAACTGCCATGACATTGATGGCCAAACTAAGTTTCATATATGAGCCAGAGCTGAGACAGAGTAACAGACATTTACATCTGCTGACAGATGTATTTCCACTCTCCATATGCACATTCCACTCATATTTATTCATTCATTCCATCACCTTCCATTAGTCATTTCATAACTATTGATGGAGGCTCTACTGCATATGCATCATAACATAACAAAATATATACCTGAGGTTATATATATTTTAGTAAGATACATGGAAACTGAAAATGTATATAGGAGAGGAAAGCAGAGCAGGGTAGGAGATAAATAACATAAAGACGGAAGTATATTTCTTCTTTGAAGCTATTTTCATAAAGGGCAAAGACCCTTTGGTGTGCATCTGTTGAATGGGTGATGGAAGTCTCCATTCAACAGCATCTATCAAGCGACTGCCACATCTCATGTAGCGTGTGGAATACTTATACCAAAAAAGAGGCGCCGTCTCGGCCTCTCAGGATCTTCCATTCAATAGTCTGTCTGGGTGCACGTGATATGCATACATAAAACAATTAATGCAAGGTGGATGACTAGACTCCAGATTGAAAGGTAGAGATGACAACTACAAAATGAATTGTAAATTTTATAGGTTTCATGATGTGGTCAAAGAGGCTCATCTGAAAGTTGACGCTTAGTCTTCCTACCTCCCACTTTGCTGAGAAGTGTGTACTCTGGGAAGGAAGGATGACAAGAGACACACAAACAGGTGCATACATTCACCTTTGGCCCTTCTCATCTCCCACCCTTATGAACTTTGTTCCTTGAAGAGAGAAACAAGCTCATTATTAAGAGTTAGTGTAATGTTTGATCATCTTTACTATCTGTCATAGCAGATGCGTAAACTGATATTCCTGCTATAATGGTGAATAGCCCTAGTCTTTAAAGTTGCAAGATGGAAGATTCCTGACATACTTAGTAGGAATTTAAATTAGATAAAATACATATGTATATATGGTTACATGAAAACCTTTAATAAGAACTAAGAGCTGGAAAAAAAAATTGTGGTGTTCTTTGCCTCCTCTGTTGCCCGAGTAACAAAATAATGAAAACAATACTAAACCATAGACATGTAAGGAGAAGTAAAGATACAATTTTTTCCCATCATGACTACTTAGAATTAATTTGAGATTACTAGGATTTCTTAAAATATTAATGATAGAATCTAAAATATTTTCTCTTACAGTTCCTGGTATGTCTGGTGTGCTAATAATGGGTAACCCTACACCATTTTTGCATCAGAGTCTAAGATGGGGCTGTTTGTCTCTTCTACCCTTTACTAACAAATTTTCTATCTGAATGTCCTGCTATGAATTCAAGTTATATTTTCGTTCTATTTCCCCAAATTCTGTTGCTAGGATAGAGGATCTCTAATAACATACTAACCAGTTTTACTTCAGGGTAATTATTTCTTTTCAGTATTCTGAGGTCTATTTAAATTCTCCCAAATGTAACACAGGAATAAGGAATATGTATTTTCTCTCAAGGATCTCTTTGATCCATTTTCATGTTATCAAATGCCAAAAGGAGCTTATAGTGAAGAATACTTAGAAAATATCTAAATAATTCTGAGTAAACTGTTTCAAATAAGGCCATGACTCTTAATTTAAAGTACACATCGAAAAAAAAAAAAAAGAAAGAAAACAAGAAAGATTCTTCTTGAAAAAAAAAATATACAAAAGACAATGTTGTATTTACTGTCTACTACTTGTTTACTGAACTTAATAAAGAAAGGAATGGTAGCTCAGTAATTGCTGAGATAATTAGTTGTCAATATATAATAAAGTCAAATGATAAACCCTAACCCAAATCATTTATTTTCTTACTCTCCGAGGTTGAGGATTACATTTAATGTTACTAAAAATTATGGAATATGTAAAATAAAAAAGTCTTAAAATTTAAATATTACATTATTTCACATAAAATACATTTAATAAGAAATATTTTAATTAATAATTCAATACTTTTTTCTACTTAAGATTTATCCTTCCTTAATATCTAAGGTATTACGTATAATAATTTTTAAAGTTGTCGTTATATTTTTAAAGCAAGTAGTAACACAGAAACAAATACTTATCTTCTCAGTTAGCTTTGCACTCTCCAGTACACTGGACACATGATTTTATTATAAAAATAAGCTCATTTTGTTGAGTATATATACATGATGACATAGCATCAATATTAAGATAACACACAAACTACACACAAAATAATGTCTATCTCCTGCTTGAGTAATTTCTGATTGCATTGCATCATGTACTTCTGTAGGTGCTGTGCTTATATCAGGAGTGAGCAAGAGGCGACGGTACAACTGCTGGGCACAGATATTGACGTGTTCTCCGTTTGGGGGAAACAAAATGACTTCCCTGATCTATTTGTGAGGAATGCAGAGGACAGTTATATAACTTTAATTAGCTGAAATATCAAATGTGTTGATCATTTTGAAATTTATTGCTATATTTCTAAAACACACGTTGCTTACCTGATAAACACTGGACGTTACTGTATTCATTTATTTATTTGCACATTTATGTCTATCTTAGTGATGAGAAAGTCCTAGAAGATCTTCAGAAAGAGAATATATTTCAGCAGAGAGGCAAACGTAATACATTTTTATCACCGAAAGCAGATCTAGCCACAGAACTGGGTCTTGAAGCTGTTTCCCACAGCCCTCTGCAGCCAGGGATGGCCTCCAGGAGGACCAGCCTCAGGAAGGTGAAGGGTGCCTCAAGAGCACCCCTGCCCAATCCAACAGCAAAGAACAAAATGAGAGCCAATGAACAAAATGGAAAATAACTTTCCCAGACCAGAGAGAAAACACTTGGCATTCCTGAGTTACAGCTGCTTGCTGTTAGAAGTTTATGGTAATAAACTAAACTGGGTGAGCATTTCCTAAGAAGAAATATTTAATTATCCTGCTCACCATTATGAGGAACTTCTGCCACTCTTCAGGTTATTATACAGTAAATAACCATTTTTCTAAAGGACAGAGCTGTTTTAATTATATGACAATGAATGCATAATTATTATGTTTGTTAGGAATGAATCACAAGACAACAGACTTGATATTACTGCTCTGGTTAGTGCATCTTAATTACTTTTTCATTTATTTTGCATATAAAAGCTATTTGCTAATTGTCTTTGCTGTAAATATGCAAAATATAATTAGTCATTCATAATTCTTTATGTGTTATCTAACTGTACATTTGTTTCTAAGGAACATATATTAAAGTGTGAATATTTAATGGGCTTTTTTTGTGTGAATTCTTTTTTTTTAGACAAAGTTTTAAGTAAATATTAGGCACGTAAGAGTTTTAACTCTATTCTTAGAGGAAACTTGTGCTGTGAAAAAAATGGAGAACAAAAAATATGGAGTTATGAAGTGAATGCCAGACTATGTAGAATTTAAACATTTTTTCATGAAAAGACACTGATGATGATGGGAAATATTCTTTACTAAGCCTTTAAATTAACCTTTTAGCTACTCACCCAAGCTACTCAGATAAATCTTTAAGCATTATGAATTTTAACTTAAGTTTTTACATATTTGTGAGGCTGCTTACCAGAAGAAAAGAAGAAATCCATGATTGTGCTGAAATATGCTTTTTTTTTTTTTTTTTTTTGAGACAGAGTCTCACTCTGTCACCCAGGCTGGAGTGCAGTGGCATGAGCTTGGCTCACTGCAACTTCTGCCTCCCGGGTTCAAGCGATTCTCCTGCCTCAGCCTCCTGAGTAGTTGGGACTACAGGTGGACGCCACCAAGCCCAGCTGATTTTTTGTATTTTTAGAGAGACGGGGTTTCACCACATTAGCCAGGATGGTCTCAATCTCCTGACCTTGTGATCCACCCACCTCAGCCTCCCAAAGTGCTGGGATTATAGGCGTGAGCCACCGTGCCTGGCTGAAACATGCATTTTTAAGTGCTCCAAATAACTTGCTTATATCTGCTTAAAATACTGGGCAAACATTCTTGAAACTCTAAAATCTTAATTATGAGTACTATATTAAATCTATGTAATTGGTAGTATTTGAGAAGGTTATTTTTTATAGCTTGTCAGTGACTATAAAAAGGGTGGCATGAGGTAAACCCATCATGAGGTTTCTTGCAGACTTACTGCCATCTCAAAAGTGAACCACACTGGCCATTTTCTCAGTCTTAGGGTGAAATTTTCTTTTTCTTTTCTTCTTTTTTTTTTTTTTTTTTTTTTAATTATCTGGAAACAGCACTTGGACTAGTTTTTTTCTATGATTATTACTTCTATATGAACTAACATTGCTGGAAACATCTTAATGCACTCAGATTCATCACAGCGACTGACTGGTTAAATGGCCCACGTGTTTTCAAAATGGTATAGATATCAGGAGCATCGACCAATGATTAAAAATTTTATTTTCACTTGTCTCCGTAAAATCCTGCCAGTCCATCCTGCTGATGCATGTCACATTCCACTTTCTTCACCTCAAACATTTGATTTACTAACCGGTTGTACTGTTAATCTCATGTCATGACACTTCTATTCACTTCTGCTTTTCAACTGAAAGCAGCTTCCTATGAAGATAAAGCTAGGTAAAATCTATTGTTAAGAGGAGAATAACTTGAATGCAGCTATCATATCAAAATGAAAACACACTTCTGCTCTCTTCACCCACTAGACATCCTGAATACTTTCCTTAATGATGGAGTCTAATAGGATAGCTAATGAAAATACAACTGATGACAATTTTTTCTTCAGAAATAATCCTGCTCTGTAATTGTTGTTATTTATGTTTGGCAAATCTTTTGAAAGGAACATATATAAAAACAGAATGATGGCAGGGTATGAATTAGAAAAGAACTAGTAAACATGCATTAGAAAACTGTGATATGAATAAATTATACTGATTTCCATTTATCACAAAAATATCCGGAAGCTTTAAATAAAGCTTTTTAAACTAGCACTTGTAAGAACCCTAACTGTTATATGGTTTTCATTGTGAGATTTTCTTTTGGGTTCCTTTTTTTTTCCTGCTTTCAGAATAGCCCAAAAAAGAGAAATATATATTTCAAATAACATTTGACTTGTGTGCAAAAATTGTGGAGCTAACAACCTCTCTACCAAAATCCCAATCTTAAAAACTCGTATAATGAAACAATTCAGTTTGATGAGGTAGTGAAATGAAGAATATTGTGTAAAAAGATAATCTCATTGTATAATCTGAAATAGTGAAATATACATCCTTGAATCCCTTTAATAGGAAATATTTCATATGTTTTATATGTGTATCCATACCATTAAGAAGGTTTGAAAACTAAATTTCCATTCATATTTTCAAACACCTTCATTTTTAATAAGCAGCATAAAAAAATTTCATTTTAATTTTTATAAGCTTCTACATTCTTCAGTGATCCAAATACACAGGAATGACCAGATAATTTACTGTGTTATTTGAAATGTAACTAAATGTTCTAAAGAACAACAGGCAACAGGCCTCAGGTAGAAGAAAAAAATCTAATTTTTCATCTTAGCAAAAAAAATATTTTGGTGACATTGTGTAGCATGCAAGCATTTAAAACACTGGAAAATTCTAGACTTGCCTTCGGTGATGATGAGGATCACTATCTGTCCTCCTTTACAAGAAGTTTGAGAGAGTAATCACTTGAGGGGCTTTCGGTCTTTTAAAAATAATCCTTATCAAGCACCTATTTCACAAAGAATCATGTCAGAATAATAAACACAGTCTTCCCAGTAGCATTATGCAGCATAAAATTCAGAGGAATATAAATGGGAAGAATGACTGGCAGTGAATAGATGTTAGGAAAGTAAAAGATATAAAACCTTTCTCTCAGCTTGTTGACTACAAAATTCATAGTCCTTTGTATTTTTCAGCATCCTAGATGTTTTTACATAGAATGTTCCAAAATATAGTTAATTAAACCCATATTTACAAGAGCTAAGGGAGGAAACATCCCTATCTTGTGGGTTCTGAATTGTATGTAGTGGAAAGGAACCACCATCCCATTGGCCTTAGTCAATTAACTATAGGCTCTCGATGTTCATAACTTAAATGTTAAAACACTCAAGGGAAGGGATGGGAAATGGCCCATAGAAATGTCTTAATCATATTTATAAACCTATGGAGATAGTAAATAAATATTCTTAAAGTGAAAACCCTTAAGACATTCCTAGAGGAAATATCTTTCATCTAATGCTGTCTGACTCTTAAGAGGATCTGTGTGTGTGAGCATGTGTGTATACACACACATTATATACACAGACACATATGTATATGTGTATATATGTGTGTGTGCTGCATATACACATATATGTGTATATATAATGTATATACACACATCTTAACAGATTCACACACACATATATATTGTGTGTATATACATACAAATTTCATACATACATACACATCTATGTATTCTAACCTCCCTTATGGGGAGATATGATTTGATCTAAATCTATCAAATAATTAAATATCCCAATGGCAATCAGCATGACTTTCATGAATTTTGTCCCTTTGTTTTCACATTTTCTGTTAATTAGAATTTGAAGTCAGGAGATAAGAAACTAGTTTATTTATCTTTTTTTTTTTCAATATCCAAGCTCTACTTCCTTTCACTTTGTCTCCAAAAATGTTGCAACCTTTTACAGTCTAATCAACTTCTGTTACATGGTGCCATTATTTGTCCCCTTAAAAATGGTCTCAGCAGATCATCTGAAGAGCCAAACCTAAAATATCCTACTTTCTAGAAATGAAAAGAACGTCTTCTCTGGTTTTAGACAAAGTCCTTGGGCCTGGGGAATAATATCTGCCTAAGAAAAAACAAACACTCTTTCTACTCTGTGTTTGTGTTTGCATGGATCAATTGTGAGACAAACAACATTCATTGACAGTTGCTGGCCATGAGTCTGCCTGTTTGAAATACCTTAGTCAGGAGAAGTACCACAAA
>PVKP010006564.1:65000-82236 GCA_004027715.1 Plecturocebus donacophilus
CTCGCCAGCAAAGCCTTGCCTCTGTATCACTTTCATTGCGTTCTGATTGAGCTTGACAGTGTGACAGGAAAGCAAAGGGAGGCAATTCCAAACTGAATGAGAGTCTTTTTCAGCCACACAGCAGCCTCCTCCATAGCCCCTAAGAAAAAGAGGTAACAGATGCCGATAGCAAAGCATCCCTAACAAAGTCCTAACTTTGATGCAGGCAGAAGAAGGAAAAAAAATGTAAAAGATTGTCTCAGCGCAGGAAAATCTTGAATGGAACACAAAGGAAGCAAAATGAGAAAAATCGTGGTGCAGAAAATGGCTGGGAGAGTTATGTAGCTATCGTGCTTTTAAGAAAGTATTTTACTCTTAACAAGCAGTTAGGGTCTGCAGAATCTGCTTTGCCAGGTATGGCACAAGTGGAATAGTTGCATTATATGGGGCCCAAGCAAAAGGGGCCCACTATATGGGGCCCAAGCAGTGCCGCTGTGATTGCTTGGCATGGAGGATGTTCATGATGAATGCCCTGTCCCTTGGGTGGAAAGTAAAACTCCACTGAAATGACAACTTTATAGTATAGCCATTACCTTTGTATTTTGGGGAGCAGATCTTTTCTGAATGAACAAAGTGTTCAGTGGCTATTATAATTTCTTATGTTAATACATTATGTAATTAACTGGATTGAAGCATCATTACATTACAATGCTTTATATATCGACGGATCTGCACTTGGCCTCATCAAAGTGTGATTTCTGAGGTACACTGATGTCTAAAAGTGAACTATGTTAGTTGCATGGCAAAAATTTATTGTAAGATATAAGCACTGAGAATATACTTATACTCATTTCTCTTATTAAGAAACTGATTTAAAATATCAATATCTATGCAATGCGTCTTAATCCTTGTGGCAAGAACATGTATCAAAGTACAAAAGATCGGTCTTATTGGACCAGGGCATTGTGAATGCCCATATAGTTCTGAGCCCATTGCTGAGATAAAGACTGAAAACACAAGTGATTCCCTTGAATCTGCATGCAAGCCCTCGGGCTAGAACATCACTCTCTGAGAGTTAGTAGAAATAACTCACTGCTTTAGTGCTAGGAGTGGAGAAACAGAGAGAGGGAGAACAGTGTCTCATAGCATTCTTGTTTGTATTTGTCTTCATGTATTTTCAGAGATTTAAAAACTCCAAAATTAATATGATATAAAGATTGCTATAATCTATCATGTAAAATAGTGGGGAATATTTAAATGAAGAATTCCTTCCTTGATAGTCCTCCGTGGCTGATGTGCTTGGTAAAGCTCTGAATTGAGAGCTCAGTGACATGATAAACATTCCCTAAGGAGTCCTTATTGGCTATGGTGGTATCTATACACTGGTGGGGTGGTAGTATAAATAATATAAGCTTTAGGCGTTATTAGAGGCTAAACCTATGCAAGAACCTGGTTCGCTATGCTGAATGCTCTTTAGGGGATACTAATATCACAGGGGATTTTTATATTACATATTTTGTGACATTCTTTTTTCTTTGGAAATTTTATGACTATTTTTTCTCTCAAATATGATCATGCTGCTTTGATCTCAGGTAAAAATGTTTCAGTTGCATACTTATGCCAGGTATTAATAAAAGGTCAGATAGAGTCCCTGGAAACACAGCTTGGGCCAGGAACATAGGGCAAAAGATAGTTGGAGCAGTGCTAAAGCTATCTGCATGTTTTGCTAGAATTATGGTTGAAAATGTACAAAAGATAAAAGAGATGAGGAAAACATCATGAGAATAACCTGGAGCTTCAGAACTCCTAGTTTAACTTATAAATGATGATCTCTTCTTTGATGCTAAGATAAAATATGTATATAATTTAATCGATAATTATATGTTGAGTGAAAATATTGTAATTAACATGCACAGATGCATAACTCATATGTGGAATACTTTTGTAGATTAACATGTATGTATTTACAACTTCTCATATACTTAAAATACTAGGAAATTAACAGCGACTTGAATCATTTCTCTCATACTCACATATAGGTTATACTATTATGTTTTCCAGATAATTAATGTCCTCTGTCTATATTTAATATGATTTGATTTCCTTTAGAGATAGCTAATGAGATAAAACAGGCACTATGAACCAGTTAAATCAACTACCTAATCTTACACATGAAACATTAAACAGAGAGGAGGCATCTGCAATTAGCAAATTGCTTTGATGTGACTAAATATCTGGCTGTCTGCATCACCAACGTTGTGGGTCTAAGTTCCAGATGAAGCTACTGATCTAGACGTGCTGAATGGAAGTATAATGAGCATGTATTTTCTCATGTAGCTCACTTTCTATCGGACTCCAGGGAGCTCAGGGGGCTGTGGACAAGGTATGGAGGTGAGAGAGGGACAGAGAAAAGCAATCCTGCTCTCCATCAGAAAGATTCTTATTTCTTTCCTGAAAAAGAGACAACAGCTACAAGACATTTCAGGATGTAGAAGGGTGTTGCGTTACTTAATAAAATGCTGAAAATGCAGACCTGGTTAAGTGATGGCAATGATCTTATCCTAAGAGCAGATCAAGTCATTGGGCAAATCTAACATGCACCTGACTGATGCCAGCAGAAAACCTCACACTCAACATCTTTGCTGTCTGCTTGAAAAAAATTACAATGTTTACCCAAGAAGTGGATGGAAGAACACATCTCTTTCCTAACAGCACAGGTGTAGCTGTGGGCAGAGCGAGGCAAAGGCCAGGCATGCTACCAGGGTCTATGCACTTATAAGGAGGTGTGACGTCTCTCTTCAGTGTGATGGGATGCTATCAAGAGGCCTTGAGAAGGGAAATGACATTGGTTGATTTATGTTTTTGAAAGACCAACCTGGAGAAGTATGGAGAGGATTCTTGGAAGAGAAAAACCAGGACATCAATTAGGAAGCTGCAGAAATAAGGAAGAAAGCTTCAACATTTAAATGCTTATTTAGGAAAATATTAATTTTTTCCTAAGTGCTTGTTCCTGTTCTAAGTGCTTTGCATGTAACATTTCATTTAATTGTCAAAAAAACACGTGAAGGAGACATTATTTTTTATCACTCCCAATGAACAGATAAAGAAACTGAGCCAGAGAAAGATTCATCACTTCGTTCACAGTCTCACGGTGCAAGATGGCAGCACTGGGATATAAATGCAGACAGTCTGACCCGCACTTCCTACCTCCCTCACCCAGCTGCCTCAAGGACACATAACCTGAGAAGATCATAGTTAAAAAAAAAAACAGAGGCCCAGCATGGTAGCTCATGTGTGTAATCCCGGCACTTTGGGAGGCTGGGGCAGGAGCATCGACCGAGACCAGAAGTTCAAGACCGCCTGGGCAATATAGTGAGACTCCCATCTTTACTAAAAATTTTAAAAAATTAGGCAGGCATGTTGGTGCACACTGGTATTCCTCACTACTTGGGAGGCTGAAGTGGGAGGATTGCTTGAGCCCCAGAATTTGAGGGTAAATGAGCTATGATTGTGCCACTGAACTCCAGCCTTGGTGACAGAGTGAGACCTTGTCTCTAAAAATTAAAATTAAAATTAAAATTAAAAAAGGAGTGATGTAATGGGAAAAAACAACAATTGAGACATGTGCATTTGAAAACCAACTGGATTTATGGGGAAACTGATCACGATGATCAGATATTGAATGTGAACAGTTTTAGGTGTGAGCGCTAGTAGGAAAATGAACCCCATTAAGAGATTTGGGAGGAGACGGAAGGGAGAACCCAAGCCACTGGCATTTGACTGACAGAAAACTAGAGAGCAGTGCCTATGTTCCAGGCATGTTCGTGAGTACCATTTTATTTAATTTCTTTAGCAACACTGGACGTAAATGTTATAGCCATATTCTTAAAAATGTTAATAGACTTTGTCTTTTATAGGAGTTTTAGGTTTCAGAAAAATTGCACAGAAAGTGTAGAAAGTTTTTCTAAAACTATGCTTTGTCCATCATATTCTTCATCAAACTGGTAAAAAATTAGCCACTTGTCTAATTAATGAGTGGGCAAAGAGTCTGAATAACCTTGCCCTCAATTTCCCAACACAAGAATGATTACCTGGTCCAGAAACTTAGAATTATCCTCAGGCCCTTCTTTCAGACTCCCTTCCTTCCTCCATTAATGAAAGTAGGCACAAAGTCCTAAGTAATAGGCAGTCACAAAGTCCTATTAATTCTACCTCCTCCGTAACTACAGATTGTGCCCCCTTTTCTCTATACCCACTGCAATTCATTTGTTCAACATATGTTAATTAAGTACCTACCATGTCCCAAGGCGCTGTGCTATACACTGGGTTATACTGGTGAACAAAACAGATGGAGCCCCTCTCCTCATAGAGCTTACAGTCTAGTGGGGGAGAGAGAGATGATTAACAAGGATCTGATCTGGGGAGTGATCGTGCAACGAAGATGAAGCAGAGGGTGACAGGAAGGTAGTGCGTTAGACAGGATGGCAAGGCATGGTGTCTGTGGAGTGAACATTTAAACATGAAGGATGTGAAGGGTGAGCCATCTAACGAACTAGGAGAAGCACCCTGGCAGAGAGAAAAGAAATTGCAAAGATCTGAGAGCTTCTAGAAGGCTGGTGTGTCTAGAGCAGAGTGAAAGGGAAGTAATGAGGTCAGAGAGCTAGGCAGGGCCCAGGCACGTGGGGAGGGTCTACCCACTTGTAAGGAGGTGGGATGTCCTTCTTCAGTGTGATGGGACGCTATTGGGAGGCCTTGAGAAAGGGAATGGCATGAGTTGATTTACAGTTTGAAAGACCAACCTGACTGCAGTGTGGAGAAGATTGCTGGAAGAGAAAAACCACGACATTGATTCGGAAGCCGCAGAAATCTGCGCAGGAGTTGAAGAAGCAGATTGCTGTGTGGGTGGCAAGAAGCGATCAGATTCAAGGCGTGTTTTGAAGGTAGTCAGTAGGATTTGCAGATAGATGGAGGGGCTTTTACAGGGAAAAAGGAACTATCACAATGACCCCTATGTATTTAGCCTGAGCCAAATGCCTCAATATAATTATGAAATGATACATCTTCTTGCCATTCAGGGAGAGCTCATCCTTTTCATATAGTGAGTTTCCTTGTAAATTTGGATTTATTTCAGGATTTTCTGCTCTGTTACTTGATCTATTGCTGGACCACAACCACACTTTTAATTCCTAATGAAAAATTAATTTAAATTACCAATTTAGATTTCATTTATATATTATAAATTTATAATATAGATAAATATTTTGAATAAAATTAATTTTCTAATATTCTTATTTCTCAGCTCTGCTTTGGTTATTCTCATATGCTAATTCTACAAAGAAACTTTAGAAATATTTTTGCCAGATTTCTCAAAAAAGGCTTGTAGGAATTTGTTTTTGTTTCATTTATTTATTTATTTTTCAAGACAGAGGTCTCATTATGTTACCCAAGCTGGTCTTGGGTAACTCCTGGGCTCAAGCAATCTGCCTGCCTTGGGCCTCCCAAAGGGCTGGGATTACAAGTGTGAGGCACCATGAACAGCCAGGAATTTGTTTTTATATTATATTTATAGTTTAGTCTGTTTTGTTGTTTTTCTTTTTCCTTCCTTCCTTCCTTCCTTCCTTCCTTCCTTCCTCCCTCCTTCCCTCCCTCCCTTCCTTCCTTCTTCTTTCTCTCCCTCCCTCTCTCTTTCCTTTCTTTCCTCCCTCCCTCCCTTCCTTCTTTCTCTCTCTCTCTCTCCCTCCCCGCCTCCTTTCTTTTTTGAGAGTCTCTGTAGCTCAGGCTGGAGTGCAGTGGCACAGTCTCTACTCACTGCAACTTCTGTCTCCCAGGTTCAAGCAATTGTCCCACATCAGCCTTCCAAGTAGCTGGAATTGCAGGTGCCCACCACCACGCTCGGCTGATTTTTGCATTTTTAGTAAAGATGGAGTTTTGCCACGTTGGCCAGGTTGGTCTTGAACTCCTGACCTCAAATGATCTGCTTGCCTCAGCCTCCCAAAGTGCTAGGATTACAGGCATGAGCCACTTTGCCCAGCCTATATAGTCTGTAATGACATTTTAAGTCTTTCTTTCCACATTTATCAGTATTTTCTGTACGTTTTGTTTGTTTGTTTGTTTTTGAGATAGGACTTCTCTATGTTGCCCAGGCTGCTCTCAAACTCCTGGGCTGGGCTCAAGCGGTCCTCCCACCATAGCCTCTCAAGTAGCTGGGATTACAGGCATGAACCACTATGCCTCCTAAAGGAGATGATGTGCTTGCTGTAGGGTTTTATACATTCCTTAATATAAAGCAGACACATTTCTGGTTTTTATTTTTTTTTAATGAAAGGGAAACTACTTCATAAGTTTAAACTTTGTAACCAGTTCTTACAGGCAAATGAGAAAGTTATCAGTTCTCTATATTCATATTTTAACCAGATAATCTACTAAATTATTTTAAATTTCTAATAGTTTTTCAGTTCATTCACTTGGGTTTTTAAAAACTATAATCTTTATAATCTGCAAATAATGACACTTCTGCCTCTTCCTACCCAATATTTATGCTTCTTATCTCATTCTCTCATCTAATTACATTGGTGAGCACTTTCAGAACAATCATTAAATAACTGTGGTGATAACAAGTACTCTTGTCTTGTTCCTGACTTTAATGAGACTACTTGTAGTTTTTCACCATTAAGTGCTGTACTGGCTGTTAGTTTGTGATACACAGATAAATATGTTTTTAAACTGTAGCTTAAAAAGTTTTATTCTATTACCACTATATTAAGATCTTTTAAAAAGTTAAGATTTTTTATTTTTGTTTGCAAATATTGAAATCATCCTGTGGTTCAAATTCTCTGATCTATTTATATGGTAAAATCTCTTAACAAATTTTACATTATTATTTATATTATGAAACTCCTCAGAAGTCTGGAATTACCCCCATTTGGTATTTTGTATCTTATTCATAAGTCAGATTAGCTTGTAGTTTTTGTTTGTTTGTTTTCTGTGCCATTGTGGCAAACCTCTGGCATCACTGCTGTACTCCCTTTGTGAGAATTATTTCCTTAAACTCTGATATAATGAATTGATTCGATTATTTCAGTGCATGAAAAGCCATTTGGTCCTGGCCTTTGAGTAGTACTTCCTTGACCAGTTTACGATGCTACGTAAGTTATCAGTAAACAAAAAAAAATCTAGTTTTTTAGGTTTATATCGTCTTAGGAAATGGTCATTTTACTCAGATTTTGATATTAGCATAGATGATAAGAATTGTTTAATATTTTACATAAAATTGGGGTTTGCTTTCTTTAAGTTTATTTGAGTATTCATATCATTTACATTTATTGTTATAGCAAATGTTTGACCTTATGTCAGTCTTTGTATTACAGGTTTTATGAGGTTAATACTTTCTTTCTGCCTTCTTTGTTACTACTGTCTCTGTAAGAGTAGAGATCTAGACATTTAAAAATCAGAACTATTCTACCAGTCCACATTCTTTCGGTGGTGCAACCCAAACAATGCAGGCAAGATAGAAAGGCTGTGATAAATGAGAAATAGTTTCTAGTCGTTCTGTGTTGTAAAAGATTTCATAAATTTTATTTTAAAATGGTGATTTGTTACTAAGCAGAAAATGCTCTGTAGGTACATTCTGAGAAAAAAATTTGAAAAAAAAAAAAAAAAATGACTAGCAAGGGCAAGCGGATACCTCTTTCCAAGAGAGCTTGTTATTTCATTTATTCTCCTCTGGTTTGCAAAAGTTGTTACAACATATCCTGATAATAAGTAATTTTTGCCACTATATGAAGATCAACCAGAATATGCTGGTGAATGTAACTTTTATGTATTTATATGCTTGCATTATATTCTTATCTCCTTCCCTACATTTTTAAGGAAATGTGGGTGCATTTCACAAAGGAATTAAGTAAGACATATTTCTTATGTTTATAGTGCACAATGCTAGCTTTTATAGGTAAGCACAGATGTTTTAAACTGATGCAAAATGATGACAAGCAATTTAATGTTCAATTCTTTGGCATGATAGATTTATATTATTTATAATAAAAAGATTTAAAATACATTTTTAAAGATCATTTCTTAACTTGACCTATTTCCTTTATTGCACACTACATTTATATACTAAAATTTGTTCTTTGATTACCCAGTTCTTTTGGAATTTACATATGTATACTGTCATTAATCCAAACAGGTTAAGTTCCGGGAATTCTGGATAAAAGATCTCCTACTGTAAGTAATCAGTGTTTCCACCCCTTCAGCCCTCCTCCAACCAGCCCTGCCAGCATTATATTATTCAATGTAGACATTGTTTTTTATTCTATCAGCAGTGAATTTTACAACTTGTAATAATATACATATGTCTATATTTCTCAATTAACAAATTTAAAAATTAAAATTTCTTTTATCCCCTTGTTGAAGATGAGGAAATTTGCTCAGTTTACATCTTTTTTTTTTTCCTTTTTTCTTTTTAGAGGCAGGGTCTCATTCTGTCTCCCAGGAGGGAGTGCAGTGGTGAGTTCACAGCTCACTGGCCTGGTACTCCTGAGCTCAGGCAATCTTCCCACCTCAGACTCCGAGTAGCTGGGACTACAGGGACATGCCACCACGCCAGCTAATTTTTTAATTTTTTGTTAAAATAGGGCCTTGCTGTGTTCCTTATGCTGGTCTCGAACTCCTGGCTTCAAGCGATCCTCCTGCCTTGGCTTCCCAAAGTGCTTGGATTACAGGTGTGAACCATTGCGCCCAGCCACTTTACATCTTTTTAGATTCTCTTTCTCTTTAGCCTTCTGCTTTTGTTAATAGCTATAGGATACATTATTATTTTAAAAATATTATTTAGTGCCGGGCACGATGGCTCACATCTGTAATCCCAGCACTTTGGGAGGCTAAGGAGGGTGGATCACTTGAGGTCAGGAGTTCAAGACCAGCCTGGCCAACATGGTGAAACCTCATCTCTATTAAAAATAACAAAAATTAGCCTAGCATGGTGGTGCACATCTGTAGTCCCAGCTACTCAGGAGGCTAAGGCAAAAGAATTGCTTGAACCTGGAAAGCGGAGTTTAGAGTGAGTGGAGATCATGCCACTGCACTCCAACCTGGGTGACAGAGCAAGACTCCGTCTCACATTTTTTAAAAAGTATATATATAATTTAGCTTTTATTTGAAGATTTTAAAGATTTACTTTATATGATAATTACCTAAGTGTAATAAACAGCACTATTTAGACTTCATTCAGTGTGTTTACATTTATTTAGGACACATAAGGAGTCCTTAGGACAAAGCTTCTTCATCTCCAAATTTATTCTGAGTTCTTTTTTAATTGGATAGATTATATCATCAAATGATTTTTTTACGAAGAAGTTATAGGTAGTATGTCTCTTGAGTCTTTATGCATTTGAGAATTTTGCTGTTATCTTTACATGTTGGACAATTTCTCTGGGCCGCATGATTTTCCTCTCCAAATTCGTCAGTCACTGCTCCACTGTCCTGCAGCCTCAATTGTTGCTATGGAGTGGTCTGAAGCCAGCCTGATATTTCCTTTCTTTGATTTGTTTCATCCGTCTGGGTGTTAGGAGAATTCTTTTTCTATCCTTGAAGTTTAGTAATTTTGGAAGGAAATATGTCTTGGATTAATGATGATATATTAATTATTTTAATCTGAAGATTCTGCTCTTCTGTAGTATCGGAAACTTTTCTCTGCTATATCTGAATATTTTTTTCCTTGACTTAGGAAGGGCAATTATCTATATTTTGTCAGTAGGTTGGCTTCCTTTCATATCTACTATCTTCTTTGTAACTTCTTGTTCATTTTTTTCCTCTTTCCTCTTCAATTTTGTGTGATTTTCTCATCTATCAACAAAATCACCAACCCACTTTTCTGCAATTTTACTTGGTTTCTAAATCATTTATCATTATGACTATTACATATATTTTTGAGACAGGGTCTCATTCTGTCACCCAGGTTGGAGTGCAGTGATAGGATCATGGCTCACTGCAGCCTCAACCTCCTGGGCTCAAGTGAGCCTCCCGCCTAAGCCTGAGTAGCTGGGACTACAGGCATGCACCACCACACCAAGTTTTTTTGTTTTAAGATTTTTCGTAGAGACCAGGTCCCACTATCTTGCCCAGGCAACCTCAAACTTCTGGATTCAATCAATCCTCCTGCTTAGACCTCCCAAAGTATTGCAATTACAGGTGTGAGCCATCATGCCCAGCCTAAATCATATATTATTTCTGCAATGAAATTATTTTCTCCTTTACCTCTGCCTGAGTCCTTTAGATTTCATTATTTTCTTGCCTTTTTATGTTTGATATCATCTTTCATGGAGCCTGCATTCTCTTTAATTATATTAAAGTGTGAGCCACTTGCTTTATTAAATTTCCTCCTGATTCTCATTCTCTCTTCAATGTACCTCTTCTTTATATGTCTTTAATTGTCCGTCCCTCCCTCCCTCCCTCCCTCCCTTCTTTCCTTCCTTCTTTCTTCCTTCCCTCCCTGCCTGCCTGTCTGCCTGCCTGCCTTTATAATAATTACTGCATAGGTCACAACTTTTTTCTCTTTTTAACCCAGGAATGTTTTATATTCGGGCCTGTGATCTGCCCCTAAATTTCCTGGGTAGATTCTTTTCATTTTCCTTCTTATTTCCTTGGGCTTTATTAGACTTTTTTCTTGTGACATTAACTTGGGGATTGGGAAGTACGTACTTAAGTGCTTTTTGTTCCTTCTTTCCCAACTACCTCTAGGGAGTGATGAGAAGAGACAGGACCTGAATAGCTGAAGTGGGAAAACCTTCTTCTCTCTCACCTTCTCTTACACACATATACTCCGAGGATTTTGGTTGACAATCTGGTATTACAGGTCAAGGCCTTTTTGCCGCATTAGGGCAATGCCCATTTCTGCTTTTAATCTGCACTTGGACTTTGCTTATCACACCAGGGTGAACCAGGCCATCATTTTTGAATGAAGGCCTTGTCTTTGGCATTTCTTTCTGTTTACTGAAGCCAGAGCTATCTTTCTTCCTTCTTTCTTCCTTCCTTCCTCCTTCCCTCCGTCCCTTCCTTTGAGTTTTCTTGCCACGTATATAATTGACATTATCCTCCAGATCCTTGGTGGCCTCCACTCTCACTCTCTCCAAACCTGCTGGCTCCCACAGAGGCCCCCACTGAGTCATTGAGGCCAAGCAGTTTCATCCCTTGAAGGGAAGATGTTCCTTTTCTCCTTGTTTCCTACTGTAGACTCAATGTTTGTGTCCTCCCCAAATTCATATGTTGAAACCTGATCTCCAGGGCGATAGCATCTGGAGATGGGGCCTTAGGGAGGTGATTAGGTCATGAGGGGGAGCACTCATGAATGGGATTAGTGCCCTTATAAAAGAGACACAGAGTGCTCCCTTGTGCCTTCGTCCATGTAGGGACACAGCAAAAAGACAGCTGTCTATGAACCAAACAGCAGACCCTCATCAGACATCAAATCAGCAGGTGCCTGGATCTTGGACTTCCCACCTCCAAAACTGTGAGGCATACATTTCTGTTGTTTATGAGCAACTCAGTTTCTGGTATTTTCTTACAGCAGCATGAAAGGACTGGAACATTACCCTCCATTAAGGCACCTTCTTATGTGCCAAATCACTGTTTAGCATGACGGTTGTTTTGCATTATAAGCATCTGGACTTTTTTTTAACCATGTGCCTAGTGCTATGTTAGTGTGAGTTTCTAGCACCCCGTGCACACTGTGTGCAATCAGCTTGACTCAAGTCCTGGGGTTGAGAGTGGTCATCAGCCCCTCCTAACTCCTCTTGCGTCGTGAGTGTCCTCTTAGGTGCACCTCTGTTCTTGCAATGTGGCCTGTCATAGCCACTCAATTTATCAGATCTATCATACTACCTTTGAACCTCTGGTGAGGAAAAAAAGGTCAGTCCGAATCCTATTCTTTTTCTCCCATGGGCTACTCTAATTCCACATGTATTCAGGCTGATCAGATTTCTTTGGTAGCATCCAGGACCTACATTTTTACAAGAATATTGGAGGATCAATAATCTAACTCCACACACTGACTCTATGCTCAAGTTCCTTGCATGATTCCTACTTATACCTGGTAGATCCAAAGTTGTACATTCCAGTAATCCCATTCCAGAATGTGGGATTAAAATGACCTTTGCTTCTGTACCCTCCTAGCCCTGTGGGCTTGAGCAGCCAGTGACAGTGCCCACAAAATGTGACTGTCACTCAGCCACCCCAGTGGGTGATATAACCTCTGAGCACCTTCTTCAAATATGAGATCCCGCATTTTAGCCCCTTCTCTCCCTCCAGGGGCTCATTCATGCAATAAAGCCAGACTCATTCATGTAATACAGAGAACATAAAATATGTGTTGAGCTCTACTCTACTATGTTCCAGGCATTATTTGCAGTGATGGCCATAGAATTGTGAAAAAATTAACTCAACATCATGGGAAATGCATATCAACCCAACTAGGAGATTTTGGGTTATTAAAAGATGATTTTCATTATTGGGGAGTCTGAGGAAGGCAGGAGAGAGTCTAGCTCCAGAGGTTGAAGGCAATTTGCACTCCAGTGAGTCTCAATAGAGAGGCTAAGTTGGAGTTATTAATAGCTGCCTGTGCAGAAAAATAGGATCTGTAGATTTGAAGACCAGTCTCAGATATAATTTGGGGGTGGGGCACATAAGCAAGAAGCTTAGATTTCTATATTTCAAATATTCCAAGCATACAGCAATAGGGAGAAAAATATGTAGAAAAGAGATGGGCAGAATTTTTCTGAAGTTCATTTTCTCATTTATTACCTTTCCACCTAATGGAGAGCCTTACTGAGAACGAGGTTCATATCAAATTCCTGTTTCTCTTGTCTGTCTTTGAATGTTCCCAGTTTAATTCGAGCGCATGCATTATCAAACATCTGTTTTAATTACAGCTATTGTTAAGGTAGTTAATCAGTTGTCGTCTCTCACCAACCAAAATCCTATATTGCTAAATTTCTGTACAATCAAAGATACAATAAATATAAAAGGAATTCTTGTATATCAGCGTGAAAAAAAATGCATACAACTTCTTTGCTCACTGATGCAACCAAAACACCCAGGAGTTATTATAATGTGCATTCCCTTGACACAGACTTTTATTTCATGCAAATGACTGTGATTAAGATTCAAATACTTTTTTTTTTCATTTTCACACATTACTTAATCAATGTGAAGTACTGTGTAAAAATTGCATCTCTTCATAACAGTGATTTTGACCAAGTCAAGTGTTGCTCCTAGAATTATAATTCAGACTTGTGATTCAATTATCATTTAGAGACTTTCTAAATTCAAATTAAGTTCATTCTCCTCCTCCTCCCCACACTGTAAACTTACTATCAGTATGGATCATTTGAAAGGTATGATCAAAATAACTTTCCATTGCAAGGAAATATACAATGTGATGTCTGATTTTTCCTTTACTTGCAAAAAGAGGCACAGCAATCAATAGAAACTAGCCATTAAAATGTATGAAAATTGCAGCCGGTACTGTCTATTTTTCCATTTACATTAACTTAGCTTTTAGGCTGAATAAAATTGACACTCCCCAGAATACTTATCTATTTAAACCTACTTGGAACAGTTGCACAAACTGCATTTAAAGTTAAAAAGAACCCACGGAATACTTAAAGTTTGGCATCCCTGTTTGATAAATTAACTACAGGACATTCAAAAAAGCACATTCTTATAGAATCAACAAGCAATGCATAAAATGAAGCAAGATTCCAGAGCCCAACTAGGCAACTCTCATACAACTATAAAACATTGATCTATTTACAGTTTACTGCACCCAAGCCAGAGGCTGAATCTTGTTTTGTTACTGTCTGTGACTACCTCTTTTTTGCTCATCTTGCATTTCATCTTTATTCAAGGATAAATTAGATTTTGCCAATGACTAGGAATTAGGCTTCGGAACTGGCAGGTTTTAGGTTCTCATAATATCAACCCCACCCACTTATTAAAAATATGTACCATAGCCTGAAGTTCTCTAGCCTCTGAGTTGAAAATAACATCTAATTTTAAATTGTTTTTCTTCTTTCAACATTCACCGAAAATCCCTCCTTTTTTGTCCAATTGCAATAAACAGAGAAAAACACTCATCTTTTATTCTCCATGGTTCCTAGAACACAATGCTATCTCTATGCCAGAGCTGAATTTGTTGAATTTGAATTATCTTTTTTTGAGAGAAGTAAAATTTGCATATGATGGAGTTTGATGAATTCGAACAGACAATGTTTGAATCCGGATATTCCTTTTGAGAAGTTTCTTGGACATGTGCATGGGATGTCCTGACTCTTCTGCCATGGAAAGTTGAAGGGACATTGACAATTAGTCTGTTTGAAAGGTCACAATTAGTAGGTACCCCAGCCAGCTGGAACCAAGGGTCTGGTCTTGAATTTACTGGGAGACTAGGAAATATTTGTGAGATTGAAGTGGTTCTGCAGGAGGAAGAATTGTCAACTGCTATACATTCGCCTGAGAAGCCAAGATAGCTTTCCACAGGAGTAAGGGTAACCAACCATGTTGGGTCTTTTAAAGATGAAACTAGGTTGTTTGAAGTGAGTCTAGGCTACTTACAGAGGACCAAATGGACAATTCCTATTTATTCTGGTTCCATCTTGGAGGTTCTGAGGATGTTTTAGGATAAAGCTCTAGAGAAAACGAGTGAAATTGTGTCAGAGACTACTGGCTGGGCCTCAATGTCTAATCTTTCCCATCCCATAGTAACAGACTTTTTGCTGTTCACTTGGCTGCTCAGAATAAAGGCCTAATTTCCCAGGTGCCCTGTAGCTAGCAGTGGACCCATGCATGTTTCTCTGTGGTTATTTTGAAGGTGATATGATGTATATACTGTTTCTTTTGGAATGTAAGCAGAGTAGAGGTCCAGAATTCCATACCCCAAACCCTTGAAGCCAAATATGGTTTGGAATTCAGATTTTTTTTTTATTTTGAAGATTATATGATATATATACTGATTCTTATGGGGGCAGCACCTCATAATTAACTGCAACAAATTATAACAGTATTTACCCTAAGTGGGATAAATGAAGACCGTAACGCCAGGTGTGGTGGCTCACACCTGTAATCCCAGTGCTTTGGGAGTCTGACACTGGAGAATCATTTTAGGCCAGGAAACAAGACCAGCCTGGGCAACATAGTGAGATCCCATCTCTACAAAAATTTTTTATAATTAACCAGGTAAGTTGTATGTGTCTGTAGTCCTAGCTACTCAGGAGGTGGAAGAAGGAGGATCATTTGAGCCCAGAAATTCAAGGTTACAGTGAGCTATGATTGCACCACTCTGCTCCAGCCCAGGAGACAGAGCAAGATCCTATCTCTCTGGAAAAAGAAAAATAGAAGACATACATAGTCTCATATGAATTCAGATTAGGCTTTGCCTTCAAATAAATTTTTGTTGAAAATTTGTAAACATTTTTGTTTTCAGGGTTTTTTTAGATTTCAGAATTATCCATCATTTGGCTGCTTCTAGAAAACTATAGAGACCACTGACAAATATCTTTTGCCCCTTCCATGTTGCTTCCTATATCCAGCCTCCTGGAATGTGATTTTCCTCAGATCATGAGGACTGTGCTTATAAAGACAATATAAAACCATTCCTATTTGCTATTTTCCTCCAAGAGCTATCATAATATTTTAAAATGTGAATACTATTATGTTTTGCTGCATAATTTATTATTGAACACACATTATATGCAACATACCTTGCTAAGTATCTCATTTAATGTGATTATTAATTCCATTTTAGAGATGAGAAAACTGAGTTATAAAAAGTTTAAGTATCTTGGCCAAGGCCCACAGTCAGTGAATGGAAAAGCCAGGATTTGAAACTAAGAAGTGTCTTGCCAGGGCCCCGTGTTTGTCCACGGTACTATTTCTACCTTCTTTCCATGAGACCATACTAACTATATAAAAATATGAAGACTCATTATAGAAATCTGGGTCAAGTTGCATGTTTCTCTGTGGTTCTGGAATTGCATTTTTTAGATGCTTTGTTGGGACATGGTGCTTTTTTTCCTGCCCCATTTTAATTGCACAGGTTTGACTCACAATTAACCAGCTTTCTGACCGTGCCAATGGACAACCCCAAAGGAAGAGAGTGACGCTAGAATTCAGCTGCTCTCCAGTAACGCTTAGAACCACAACTGCAACTGCATCATGATGTTAAAGCATCTTGTCACAGTGTCTTATAGCTATCATTATTTTATATCCATACCTCCAGGCCAAATTAAATGTGAATATAAATTTTAAAGAACCAATGAATCTGGCATCTGGACCGTACTTGCTGGGTCACACCTAGTGACCGTACTTGCTGACACACACATTAATTGACCTGTGTGTCAATTAGGTGTCACATGCTCAGTGACTGGTGACTTTTTACTGTTAGCACCCACCCACCCAAAGAAGTCACAATCTAATAGCAAAACAATTCCAGCTCAAATCTGAAATGAATTTAGAAGTTATAAATGTGTTCACAAATAACTGATTATATTATTAGCATTTCTGGGACTATTACCTAGAAAATGTGAAAATGAAAATGTAACTAGTTAACAATAGGGAAGGGCAGTGCCAGTGGAATTGGTTTTGAGTCCAGAGATGGATGTCAGACTAAGCCCTTTTCAGTTCCAGAGCTTTGGCCTCAACTCATTAGAGTAGTTGGACCTCAAGAATTACTATGGCAAATATAACAAAATATTAACAATTGCTAAATCTAGATGATGAGCAAGTGGATAGTCATTATACTATTCTCCCTACTTTTATGTAAGATTGACAATTTCATAACAAAAAGTCAGAAAACAAAAAGCAAGGGAAAATCCATTCAAATGATAACTTTTAAAATTAGCATGCTAAAATGCATTATTTAAATGAAATTCTTCAGGCATTTAGCCCTATACTATTCAATACAGTAACTGCTAGGCACGTGTGGTTATTTAGATTTAAATAAAAATGAATCAAAATTGAATAAAATTAAAAAGTCCCTCTATTGCACTAGCCACATTTCAATTACTCAGTAGTTACTGGCTATATATTTTTTTAATCATTAAAAAAATTGTGGTAAACTATGAGTAATATAAAATTCATCATTTTAACAATTTTTAAATGTACAGTTTAGTGGCATTAAATATATTCACATTATTGTGCAACTAACACCACCATCCATCTCCAGAACTAGAAATATATATTTCATAAACTATTTTAAATATATATA